>OX493352.1:8374406-8656906 GCA_950371115.1 Anania fuscalis
GTTTTGATGATGAAAAAAGCACAAATATATAAATAATAATAAAGTTCCATGACATGGCACTAGACAGCACTACAGGAAAAAATTAATTCAAATAATTCACGTTTACGCTTTAACTTAGGTAATGCTATCGATTAATTATTTTCCTAAATTATTCTCAGTATAGCCAGTAACGATATATTATTTACGAGTATTTATTACCTAACAATTTTATTTACGATACTGAAACACACTTACAACAAACCTTTATGATAAAACATTTAAATAAAAAAATAATACATTGTCATACTATTGGATTTATTAATTTAAAAAATGGGGAGAAATTCATACGCATGCAACACCGAGCCTGCCAAAAAAGGCAATATCGCTATCTTTATCTAATTAGAATGACAGCTTCTTTGTAAGCTCTAGTGCGAGTGAGACAAATATATGTTTTTGGCTAAAGGGTAAGTTGTTTCAAAGCTACGGCTTTCAAACTGAAATGTGGAAGACTTTTTTACCGCGAAACAGTGAAGTTTGCTTCTCTATACATTTAACTCAATGGTTATTTGTAACTAAATCATCGCTTCTCTTTCAAATCCATTTTCGTTTGGGATGCTACTAGTTTTTTTTCTCAACTGAATTATCAAGATTAATGGTACTTTAACCTTAAGAAAAAAAAACTCGTAGCGAAACAAACAAAACAGGGTTTCAAAGAGAAAAGTAGTTCGATAGAGGATGCTCTAGTTAGAAATTACTATAAAAAAATCTGTCTTAATAAAATTCATTCGAATATCCCCAAAAATCGTGTTTATAGCACTTTGAGATTGGCATAACTATTTATTGCAAAAATTTGACATCCTAGCTAGACATTGACTTATATATTACTCCTAGAGCTATAAAAAATGTAGACTAGTAATGAAACGAATAGGTTTCTAGATTAACTAATTAAATACAATAATTCTAATTGTTTACAAAATATTTCGTCGACAACCCGTCGTCGTTGTTTAATAAACAGAACCTTCGACCTTTTTTATCGAAAAAAGGTGTTGAAATATAAATTTATATTAGCGATGTTTTGAATATGTAGGTACCTATTAAATTGAATTCACCGAGTTGTAGATAAAGTTTGTTTAAAGCTATTGCTGTCACGTATGAGGCCGAAATTTCGGCAAATGTTGTTGGCAGTTGCTCATTCATACATTTATTTTTTCCGTCTTTGCCACAATTTGAATAAAATTAAAGGATTAACTGACAGTTTTATGAAATCGGTAAATAATTTGTTACGTGAGGAGCATGAAAGAAAACAATCCGCGAGCGAAGCGAGCGCGATTTTTTTAGTAAAACCTGCAGGGCTAGCATGCGCAACACGATAAAATTTTGTCGTGGCATTTTATCGAATTTTGACGTTTGACGAACAAAGAAAAAAACCAAAATATCAGGTAATGCCGTGTTATAACGTAAAAATAAGTAGCTACGAAGAACGGGAGACCCTGGAAATGTTAAGATAAAGGATTCGAGACATCTGTAATTAGGGAATACGACAAATATCGTCAAAGACAAAATTTGTCTTGTCTATCGATAAAATAACCGATGCGCGCATGCTAGCACTGCTGAAATATCTCTCTCCTTAAAATGCCGTCCAGCTGAACTAACCGTAATTTTATGAGAGATCAACAATGATCTTTAGGGTAATTTGAGTAGGTGACCTACTCTGCCGACAAATAAATGCTCAAATCAATGTCTACGTTTGGGGAAACAAGATTGGAAAGAATTATTTAACAAAAGCTCGTGCTTCTAACTGTCAGTAACACTAGCCACATCAGCTAGACCACTAGTTCTATGAGAATATCAAGTAATTTACAGTGTTTTTTAGTTTCACCAACTTGCGTGCAGTGCGGTGCAAAACAATTGTTATAAATATTTTAAAATTAATTGAAGATAAATAACACTTGAAAAAAATCATAGACCTCAGGTGGGACTATATGATTTTTTTCAAGTGTTATTTATCTTCAATTAAACCTTGCATGGAATTGCTAAAAACAAAAATTTACAATATTAAAATTAATTTAAATTTATCAGTTCGATATCAGGACTCTTAAATATTGTACCTAGATTATTTAAAACAAAACACAGTTCTAATTTCTAATAAAATTTATATTCTTTTACGGTCTGAATGCGTTGGTGCGCGGGCCCCCTAAAGCGCGGGGCCCGTAGCATTTGCTACACTTGCTACGTGGTTAATCCGCCACTGGCTGTATCTCATGAACCGTGATAGTTGGAGAGTTGAAATTTGATATGTCAACATTTCAAATTGGTTGATTAATTTTAGACAAGTGTTCAACGCTTGTCTATCTTTTTTGTAGTAAGGCCATATAAATTTGACTCATTATTTTTAATATCTTTCAATTCTGTCATATCGTTAATCTACGAGGTAAACACTTGTCAAAATTTGTCATTGTCAGTTTAATCTGCTTTTAGCACCACTCAAATGGATAACCGAGATGTCGTGATAAGTGGTATCATCAATAATTAATGTTTACATACATTATCTTGATAATATAAATTATCTAGCCCCAAACTAAGCAAAGCTTGTGCTAAGGCGACTAGATAACGGATAAACATACTTAAATACGTTTATAAACATCCATGACTTAGGTGCAAATGCTCGTGCTCATCACACTAACATTTGCCCCTCGCGGGATTCGAACCCGCAACCGCCAGGCATTGTAGTCCGGAGCGCGAACCACTACACCAGACGGTCTTCATATATGTAGTGTCGGTGTCGTCATATATGAAGTGAAGACGGTCGCCACATATGAAATGAGTTATGACAGGTTGTCAATATTGAAAGTATGCTAGGTTGACAATTATTTCATTGTTTATAGTAGGTAAGCGTATTCAGCCTGTCGATTCTGTAAACAAAACCGCGCTCACTTCGTCGCTGCACTCGCTCATCAAGGATAAATAATATGAACCTTCTTACTAACAAGATAGAGGCTATGTTCGTTTGTACGGCTAAGTCTAGTTTTAGAGCGAGTCCGTTGCGTTTTTCTTAGAGAATCGACCGGAGAGAGTACGTGGCATTGATGTTCAGCGTTGGGGCAAAGAGTAGATCGCTTTGCGCATCTTACGAGACGAGCATCGTATCAGGAGACCTTATACGAAAGCGCATCGTTCGGTCGTATTATCCGATCAAATTAAAACATCCATTCCCCGTATGGTTTGACAATTTATGAACAAAAACTTATAATTACGTCTCTAAACGCGACGTACTATAGTATGTAGTAGTATTGATACTACTTACATTCCTCGAAAAAAAAATGAACAGTTGAAAACGGTTATTTACACGGCTAGATTGAGTTGGTCATATTTTATCAAAGGATTGACACATGAAACTGGTAATTTTAATTTGTTAAGTTTAAAGTGTTAAGAAAACAATCTTTTCTATATTGGCTCGGGTCCGGGTGTTGTGGTACCGTCGTTGTTTCTGATTTCTATAACACAAGCTTTAGCTACTTACCTTAGGATCAGAGCAATGTATGTGATGTTGTCCGATATTTATTTATTTATTTATAAACAGTGGTCTTAATAAAGTGCTGTAAGTAAATAATAGTTTAAATATTAATTGCTTAGTTTATAATTTAGCTTATTATAAGCACAAATAGTCATTTTACGTACTGATAACATTCTACGACCTGTGACCTGATAAGCCGGGTTGTTTAAAAACATTTAGCGTTATTTAAAAACATGACACTTAGGTATTTTTATGCTCCTATAATATAAATAAATAAATAATAAATAAATTGTTTCCACAATCACACCAATTATCTAGCCCCAAACTAAGCAAAGCTTGTGCTATGGCGACTAGATAACGGATGAACATATTTGTACCTGTTTTTGTATGTTTGTTATGAATAGGCTCAAAAAGTACTGGGCCGATTTAAAAAACCCTTTCACCAATAGAATGCTACATTCTTCCAATTTGACATAGGCTACATTTCATTTTGAAAAAAATTAGGGATCCTTGGTAAAATTTGAACAATGTAACCGAAGGTGTAGAAAAATGAGTCTTAAAATGTCTTTCGTCGAATGCGCTGCCGAAACTATTAGCGATAATTGTCTACCCCGTGCGAAGCCGGGACGGGCTGCTAGTAAATTATATTTTTGGGACGTGTTAAGTGCCCGGATGAGGGCCTACATACAGAATAAATAATTTCATTTCATTTTATTCCAAATGGTATCATCAACTCAGCCTATTGCAGCCCACTGCTGGACTTACGTCCAAAGAGCCTCCCCCAAAGAGCGCCAAAGAGCACGATCTCTCGCTTTTAAGGGGTTCCGTATCCAAAGGGTAAAACGTGGCCCTATTACTAAGACTCCGCTGTGCGTCTGTCTGTTTGTCTGTCTTTCTGTCACCAGGCGCCGTGATCACTTAGCGTGAGCTGTGGTAGTTGACAGTTCAAAATTTCACAGATGTCCGTTGCCGCTATAACAACAAATACTGAATACCTTCGTGCGCGAGTCCGACTCGCACTTGGCCGGTTTTCTTAAACACCGGTTACAGCTTTCGTGTTTTTTTTACATTTCATAAAAGCAATCATATCGTCTTTTTCATTGAACACATTAAATTTCGTTTCCTTGAAATATGATATAAAAAACTTGGTGTAGGAGTTAAAAGATTTGACCGTCAATGACATATCAATCACTCAACCGCGCTTCATCACCATCTCAGCCTATTGCAGTCCACTGCTGGACGAAAGCCTCCTCCAAAGAGCGCCAAAGAGTACGATCTCCCGCTTTTTTCATCCATTCACTGCCAGCCATCTTCCTAAGGTCTTTGGGCTGGGGGGCGTCCTACACTACGTTTTCCTAGGCGTGCTCTCCACTCGAGAACCCGTTTACTCCACCTCTCATCGGTTCTGCGACATCATCCATCCACTGCCGGCCATCTTCCTAAGGTCTGTGGGCTGCGGGCGTCCTACACTACGTTTTCCTAGGCGTGGTCTCCCTCGAGACCCTGTTTACTCCACCTCTCATCGGTTCTGCGACCTCATCCATCCACTGCCAGCCATCTTCCTAAGGTTTTTGGGCTGGGGGGCGTCCTACACTACGTTTGCCGAGGCGTGGTCTCCCTCGAGACCCTGTTTACTCCACCTCTCATCGGTTCTGCGACCTCATCCATCCACTGCCAGCCATCTTCCTAAGGTTTTTGGGCTGGGGGGCGTCCTACACTACGTTTGCCGAGGCGTGGTCTCCCTCGAGACCCTGTTTACTCCACCTCTCATCGGTTCTGCGACATCATCCATCCACTGGCAGCCATCTTCATAAGGTCTTTGAGCTGGGGGGGCGTCCTACACTACGTTTGCCTAGGCGTGGTCTCCACTCGAGAACCCGTTTACTCCACCTCTCATGGGTTCTGCAACATCATCCATCCACTGCCAGCCATCTTTCTAAGGTCTTTGGGCTGGGGGGCGTCCTACACTACGTTTGCCTAGGCGTGCTCTCCACTCGAGAACCCGTTTACTCCACCTCTCATCGGTTCTACGACATCACCCATCCACTGCCAGACATCTTCCTAAGGTCTTTGGGCTGGGGGGCATCCTAGGCGTGGTCTCCACTCGAGAACCTTGTAATCCACCTTTGATCGGTTCTGCGACAAACGTGGCCAGCCCACTGCCACTTAAAAAAAAATGTAAATGGTACCTATAGCAAGCAGAAACTAGCCTATGCTAACATATGCATAAAAATACTATGGTAAAGTTAGAAATTTGATATCATAATTTAAATTTTTGCAAAAATCAGAACATAAGTGATGTAGGTATAAAATGTAGTTCTTCATGAAAACCTGTTACAAGTTTCGTGTTTTTTTTACATTTCATAAAGTAACCATATTATCGTCTTTATTCATTAAAACACATTCAATATCGTTTCCTTGATATATAATATAACTTCGTGTAGGAGTTACAAGATTTTGACGACCTTCATAGCCGAGAGGCGAGCACGCATCTCTGAGGTTCCGGGTTCGATCCCCGGTCGGGTCAATGTAGAAAACGAACTTTTCTATATTGGCTCGGGTCTGGGTGTTGTGGTACCGTCGTTGATTCTGATTTCTATAACACAGGTGCTTTAGCTACTTACCTTAGGATCAGAGCAATGTATGTGATGTTGATGTTGTTCAATATTTGACCGTCTCAATGACATATCAATAACTCAACCACGCTTAATAAATTTAATTAAAGATATTTACGCTGGAATGTGGTGTTGCTTTAAATAGTCAAATATTATAGATGATACTCTTAAGTGCACACCAGATCAAATCAAATCAAATATAAATTTGCAAGAATACAGTTTACACTGTCGTCGTGTGGTGCCGGCACGTTAAAAGAATCGCACCACCCCTTCTCTTCCTATGGGTGTCGTAAGAGGTTGCCTCTACAGGAGAACCGCCACAAGAAGACGGGCAGCATCGTCTCCTCTCCACTAGGTCAAACTGCGATCGCCAACCCGCCTGCCAAGCGTGGCGATTATGGCAAAATCCTCCTTTTGGAGAGGCCTGTGTCCAGCAGTGGACTGATATGGGCTGGTGATGATGATGATGATGACAATTTTACACTAAGGTCTTTTATATTTTGGTAAGTCATAAGTATTCTGTCTGCAAACAGGCGCAGACCAAACAAAGAAGTAACAGTTGATGTTTAAAGAAAGATGTACAATTTTAGCGGTCTTATCGCTATGACCGATCTCTTCCAGACAACCTTCAGGCAGAGGACAACTATAAAGAAAGGAGAAAGTGATGCAGAGTGATTATTGTGGAATTTTACTTACATACAATTACAATACACGGTGTTACTTTGCATCCTTGCCATATTTACAGAGGTAACTGACACTGACAATGATAACAAATCAGTAAAAAAAGAAAGACCTAAATTTTGTTTTTTTAATCTTGAGTATTTTATTTTATCGACAATCTATTAAACACAACACTAATTATCAAAACGCATGCACATCACTGTTCTTATTCATCGGCACAAAAGACTTTGTAGTATTACTTGATTAGTGATCGCGTACCGTTCGAGACAAAATCGGTTTATTCCTATGTGTACTGCAAAACCAAATTTACTAAAAACTTAGTGTGCTTTATTTATGAGAGTCTCTAGTTTATCTAAACAATAGGTATTGTTCCCTACTTTTATCTCTGTGAATATGGCAAGGATGCAAAGTAACACCGTGTATAAATAAGTCGAATGTCGATAGTATATCGATAGCGTCAATGGTATTTCGACAATTGTAAGTTCGTAAATATATATATTGCAGTTTCAAAAAGTATTTCTATGTCATAGTCAATATTGTTTACTATACTGGATGACTTTTTTTACCGTCAGGAAAAAATAACTGTGTATTCTGTACTAATACTATAACTATGTGATATTATGTGAGTGTGTTTATAAAATACAACTGATTTTATAAATTTTGGAATGTCCAAAAGAATGCATAAACATAGAATACATCAGTGAATATGCGTTTGAGTTTTGGTCGGTTTCATATTTTTATTATTATTTTACCAATATTATTTTTTTAATGTTCAGTTAGTCAAAATTAACTTGGATTGTTATGAGGATAAATAGTTGATAAAAATAAAATAAAAAATTTAACTTTTTTTTTAATTATCATGTTATCATCACCTATATCATTTACCTATCTCGCACGTTTATTTTCTTGACGGTAAACAAAGTCATCTAGTATATTAATAGGTACTGTACCCTACCTAATGGCAAATAAAGGTATTTGTATCTATCGATCTTTGATTATAAACATGTCTAGATAGAGTGTGGTGCTGCAATTGTCACCAAAAGAACAGGCCAGATTTGAGTGAGTAACAAGTATGGTTACTATGGTAACAATTGTGTGTTGCTATGGTAACAAGCGCGCCACTGAGCGGGCGACACAAACTTTGGCGCCAACAGTTGACGTAATATACCTATATTTTTTGACGTTTATGACACTCGATCTCAAATATGGAATTTTAACATTTTTATAATCAGAGCTATCAAAATAGTATTTGTGTATATTTGATGTAACGTGAACCGCACTATCGTTGGTATCGATAATATCGATGTTATCCACTCTATCGATGTTATTGATCAATGAATGTTACTGGAAGTAGTATTTTATCTCTAGTTGGTCAAACTAGAGAAAAATTAAGTTATAAACTTGTTTGTAGCTGTATTTTTTCACTTAATTTCACACTGTATTGTTGTGCAACAAAGTAAAATAAACAATATCTTAGGTTTTTCAATTATTTGGTCTAGAATGAATAGAAATGAATTTACAGTATCAGATACAGAAGTGCATCACGAAACTTGCTTATCCCTCCCGCGCACCACAATGCCGTGGCTTTTGGGAGCCCCCGGACGCAGGTATTATATTCGGGTCTGGGTGTTGTGGTACCGTCGTTGTTTCTGATTTCTATAACACAAGTTTTAGCTATTGACGACCTCCGTAGCTGAGAGGCGAGCCGGACTGTGAATAGCGCCGCCATCTCTGAGGTTCCGGGTTCGATCCCCGGTTGGGTCACTGTAGAAAACGAACTTTTCTATATTGGCTTGGGTCTGGGAGTTGTGGTGCCGTCGTTGTTTCTGATTTCTATAACGCAAGTGCTTTAGCTACTTACCTTAGGATCAGAGCAATGTATGTGATGTTGTCCAATATTTATTAATAGCCGTGGCGCCGGCAGACATTCTGTGGTGGGCCGACCTTGGGTATTACCTAAGAAACCTAATATACAGCTACTACACGTGATGCGGTCTGAACCAGGTATATTGTTACGGTACTACTGTTTCTAATACAATAAATAAATAATAAATATTGGACAACATCACATACATTGCTCTGATCCTATGGTAAGTAGCTAAAGCACTTGTGTTATAGAAATAAGAAACAACGACGGTACCACAACACCCCGACCCGGTATAATATAGAAAAGTACTTTTTCTACATTGACCCGACCGGGAATCGAACCCGGAAGCTCAGAGATGGCGTGCTCGCCTCTCGGCTACGAACGTCGTCAATATTTATTCATTTTCTCTCACAGTCACAGTAACTACATTTATTCACCAAACAAAGAAGTTATAGTTGATATTTACAGAAAGGATATTACAAAGTTGAAGATTACTTAAACGACAAGAGTGCATGAACTAATAGCCTGCCTAGCTCGCACTTACACTATCTTGTAATTGTATTTCCTGTAATAAAATCAGACTGACAAAGGTGACTGAGTTTGTTGCGCCGCTTCATCTCATCACCAGCCGATATGTTGTCCCGAAGCGGTGGTAGGGAAAAAAATATTGGGACATGTAAAAGTGCCATTGATGGCCAATTTGCAGAAATAAATGACATTGACTTTGACTTTGTACACTTAGGCGGTCTTATCGCTAAAAGCGATCTCTTCCAGACAACCTTTAGGCAGAGGACAACTATAAAGGGGAAAGTGATGCACTTACAATTGATACAATTACAATAAGTATAAGCTACATACAACATACATAAAATACTACGAGTATAAATAAAATCGAGGAGGAGGATGAGAGTAGCCGTGGATCGTGCAGAGTGGCGTGCAATTGAAGAGGCCTATGTCCAGCAGTGGACTAGTGTGGGCTCATGATGATGATGATAAATAAAATAGAAATGCTTCGATAAAATAAACATACATACATACTTAAATATGATACTTATTTAGACTAACAAGCTAATAAGATACAACAGTAGAAAAATATACGAGCACCTATCTAAATTTAAAAAAACCGGCCAAGTGCGAGTCGGACTCGCGCACGAAGGGTTCTATTATCTATAAAAACGGCAAAAAAACACGTTTGTTGTATGGGATATGGGAGCCCTTTTAAACATTTAGTTTATTCCGTTTTTAGTATTTTAGAATACTTGGAGGGAGGTATTCGATTCTTACTATTTTGATCGATAAGAAAGAATATGAGTTTTAAATTATTTTAGACAAAGTTAGTAAATGGTCGCCCATCGTATTTTTGCGATTTAAGACGTTGCTTACCTATTTTGAAATTAAGCAAGAAAATAAAATCATTTCGAAATTTCAAGATTAATATCTTGACACTTCGTATCTCATTTTAAATCCTTATCAAAATTATATAAGGGACCAAGTTCAGAATAGCAAACTATTTTGAACTCTAGCTGCTTAATCTTAAACCACGTTTCTGATTGATTGTAGAAGTAAACAATACGATGTTTTGAAGTTACAGTAGATAAGACACGTGACATTCTAGAAATAGACTTCAGAGTATAATAAATAATTTAAACTCAATGAAACGGGAATTAACGCGATCATAATTAAGGTACAAAATGTTAATTTTAATTTATGGTATAATATCCCTAAAAATAACATATCACAACAATCTGTAATAGAACTTTCTTATTAATTAGTCTATTAAGAACCGGCCAAGTGCGAGTCGGACTCGCGCACGAAGGGTTACGCACCATTATCTATAAAAACGAGTAAAAAATCACGTTTGTTGTATGGGAGCCCCCTTAAATATTGATGTTATTCTGGTTTTTACTATTTGTTGTTATAGCGGCAACAGAAATACATCATTTGTGAAAATGATGATGTATTTCAGTTTATGAGATACAGCCTGGTGACAAACGGACAGACAGACAGACGGACATCGTCTTAAGGGTCTCGTTTAACCTCAGGGTAGGTACGTAACCCTTAAAACTAGACAAGCTTATAGGCAGTAGATGTACTCGTTATACTACTTTGTTTTTTATCGGTTAATTATAAAACCGGACTTTACTGAACATTCTTATCCGTATATTTATATAAACTAGTTAAGTTTAGCTTTTAATTAAGGCAACACTGTAAACCAGTTAAAAATCAATGTTTATGTTCTATTTAATGTGTATGTCTTGTTAGCTGCCCATATACAGGGTGCACAAAAGAATAGGACACTCTTTAAAACCACGTGATCAGCTGGTCATATATAACAACTTTTCCTACGGGAGCACCATCGAAATCGTAATTTAATTTTCAGATGCTCCATACATTATCATCGAGGTATGAGAGTAAGTTTGTATGGGGAAGCTGTAAACAAATTATCGATTTCGATGTTGCTACCATAGAAAAAGTTGTTGTATATGACCAGCTGATCACGTCGTTTTAAGGAGTGTCCTATTCTCTTGTACACCCTGTATAAATAAATTAATAAATATTACTAATATGTCTTACAAATATTAGCTACTCAATTAAATAACCTCATTAAAGTCATAAGGAGACGGCTTGGCGTACCTTTATTTGTACTTAGTATAGTCAAGTATTGATAAAATGTGTGATACAGACTTAAGTAGGTACGTCTTATATAAGGTCCGATTTTATTAGTGTTCATCCTGTTAACCTGTGACTATATAGGTGAAAAGCAATCGTAAAAACCAATTTTCAAATGTGTACCAAGAAAACTAAAAAGGTTAAAAATCAACAACATTCGACTTCATATTGCATAAACTCGTCCTATCCTTGCTACGTTTAACCATCTGATTATCCGTCTTATTCCTTCCCAGAGCGAGAAATAGTTGAAGATAGGACGAGTTTATGCAATATGAAGTCAATGTTGTTATTTTGTAATTTATTTTAAACTTTTTTAGTTTTTATGATAGACATTTGAAAGTTGGTTTTTACGATTGCTTTTCACCTATATAGTCACGGGTTAACAGGATGAACACTAATAAAATCGGACCTTATATATTGTTTAATGACTTGTGGGTAATGATGTTGGTTGAACGATTACGCAAACTATTTGGTAAGAGCATTGTTTTGTCTAATGATTGTACAATTGTTTTTTATTCCGAATAAAATATAATAAAATAATATTCATATTCATATTCATATATTGCGTCATAAGTGCATACATAGGGTGTTACATTGTGTGAGATCATACTTATGGACCCTGTAAGGGTATTGCATTCTTATAATAGAAGACCTAAAGAAAGAAATGATGTCCTAAAATAAAACTTGGCCCCACAACCTTTGCCAGCCTAGGTAATTTTATTACAGGAAATACAATTACAAGATAATGTAAGTGCGAGCTAGGCAGGTCGTTAAGTCCATGCACTCTAGTCGTTCAAGTAATCTTTAACTTAATAGTAGTAATATCCTTTTTTCTTAGGGATTTTTAACTTTGATTTTGAACTCATAAATAGGCAGTTCAACAGTTTCATCATCATCATCATCATCACCAGCCTATATCAGTCCACTGCTGGACACATCATCATCATCATCATCACCAGCCTATATTAGTCCACTGCTGGACACAGGCCTCTCTAAAAGGAGGATTTTGCCATAATCGCCACGCTTGGCAGGCGGGTTGGCGATCGCAGTTTGGCCAATGGTGGAGAGGAGACGCTGCTGCCCGTCTTCTTGTGGCGGTTCTCCTGTAGTCGCCTCTTACGACACCCATAGGAAGAGAAGGGGTGGTGCAATTCTTTTAACGTGCCGGCACCACACGACACAAGGTTACCACCACACGACACAGGACAACAAGAGTTTGTGATGTGGTAAGTAAATATGTGTGTTTACAAAATTTAAGAAACGCCGCTACGATTAGGCAAGTGTTGAGGATGGCTGCTTTTTGCATGTTCTAAAGTAAAGTAAAGTATGCCTATATACGTCCCACTGCAGGGCACAGGCCTTACCTCAACTATGAGGTGGTTTGGGCCATACTCCACCACGCGGGCCCGGTGCGGTGCGGTGGAGGGGTGTTGTAAGGCCAGTGACTAAACCTTACTGTCACATGTTATCAAGCCGCCTTAAGGCCTCTGACTAGGCTTCACGACCAATATCAAGCGATATTGGCCGGGACCAACTTTTGACGTGCCTTCCGAAGCACGGAGATGCTCGTGATAAATGTCACTAAATATGGTCGGAATGGTCACCCATCCACTCACGACCGCGGCGTTGGTTGCTTAACTTTAGTAATCGATACCAAAGCGCTGCCGCCACTGAGCTACGAGCACCCACGTTGCATGTTCTAATAAGTACTAAATATTTGGTAGGTTCAACGTGTTTTTATCTTGCCAGTAATAATTTTGAAATATAAAATTGTATCTCACTCAATCAATCAAGTCTATTCATCTAATTACTGCTACCCCAATAAATTTAACCAAGACGTCACAGGTTTTTAGGGTTCCGTACTCAAAGGGTAAAACGGGCCCCTATTACTACTGTCACCAGGATCTCATGAACCGTGATAGTTAATGAGTTGAAATTTTCACAGATGATGTATTTCTGTTGCCGCTATAACAATGAATACTAATAACAGAATACAATAAATATTTAAGGGGGCTCCCATACAACAACGAATGATTTTTTTGCCATTTTTATAGATAATGGTACGGAACCCTTCGTGCGCGAGTCCGACTCGCACTTGGCCGGTTTTTCTCAAACGTTTTACTACCGATTGGCAAAGAATTGCAATCCAATCGAGTTAGCAACGGATACAGAAAATAATTAAAATTTGGCTCCAGTTCAATTCAGTGGAATTGTTGATGATTTGATATAAACAACTGACGTAAAGAAATAGCACGTCGACCTTTAAATTTTGTGGTGACTTTGCTCTGCATTCCATAACTCATTCTATTTTCATGTGGATAAGTTTAGAACGATGTCAGAATAACAACATCCGTACTAATATTTTAAACGCGAAAGTTTATATGTAATATATATTTATTACTTTTTCACGCAAAAACAACAAAGGTGTTGGTGTTGAGCGTCGGGCGGAAGATGCGCAGACCATTACTATTACCTGATTGGCGTAATGGTCGTAATCGATTATCGATTGGCTAGTCACGTGCCGCGTTTGCATCGCCGGCCGGGATTGGTTGTTAGCTCGGCGCACACGCGTCTCTGATACGATGATCGTCTCGTAAGATGTGCAAAGCGATCTCCACTCTTTGCCTAAGCGCTCAACATCGATGCCGGGGACTGTAGAGGCCTAGAAACGCATTTTCATTAGTTGATATAATTTCCTCATCATCATGAGCATCATCATTTCAGCCATAGGACGTCCACTGCTGAACATAAGCCTCCCCCAGTGACTTCCAGATTGGCCGGTTGCGCGCGGCTGATTATATAAACGATAAAAATATTTGGAAATAAATACTGCCCTGCTCGCACAGGTACATTTATCTTGTAATGTAAAATATATACTATTTAAAAAGAGGCTGACAATAGTGACCGAGTTTCTTGCGCTACTTCTTCTCGGCGCTAGCCCAAAATTGTCCCGAAGTATTGGTAGGGAAAAAAAATATTGGGACGTGTAAAAGCGCTTAGTTTAGGCCTATTTACAGAAATAAATTGGTTTTAATGGTTTTTAATGGTTTTAATGGCTGCAGCCAGTAGTTTCCTGCAACCTTTACCAGAACGTCTGTCCACCTTGTGGGTGTGAGTCCTATGCTGAGCTTGCCGGTACGTGGCCTCCATTCCAGAACCTTTCTGCCCCATCTGCTGTCAGTGTTACATCATGGCTTACGGACAAAAAATCTTGGAACAATTTAAGTAGTTTGAGCACGAACACTAGCCCGAGGGGGGGGGGGGGCAATAACTCAAATAAGTATTTTATTTTGACAGCTGCCAGTCTAGGTTAAACCAGGTCAGTGATTAAAATTGACATCTTATATCCATAATCTGTTCTGAGATAACAAATGAATAATAATAAATATTGGACAGCATCACATACATTGCTCTGATCCTAGGGTAAGTAGCTAAAGCACTTGTGTTATACAATTCAGAAACAACGGCGGTACCACAACATCCAGACCCGAGACAATATAGAAAAGTTCGTTTTCTACATTGACCCGACCGGGGATCGAACCTGGAACCTCAGAGATGGCGACGCCATATAAAGTCCAGCGTGCTCACCTCTTGTAAGGTGGTCGTCAAATCCTGGTCGTGAGATCCTGGGTCCGATTGTATCCTGGGTCAATGTAGAAAACGAACTTTTCTAGATTGTCTCTGGTATGGGTGTTGTGGTACCGTCATAGTTTTTGATTTCCATAACACAAGTAGGTACTACAGCTACGTACCTTAAGAAATTTGCGCTTTTTAAAGAATAGTTATGCTATGTGCAAGACTATTTTTTAAAAAATACCGGCTTTTAAAATATCGAATTTTTAAAGGATAAAGCGTAAACGACATATATGTATATTATATAATTTCTCGCAATTTCTTATAATCTTTGCATATTATTATAATTGAATTTTTTGGATGCTTAATAAGTTAATGACATATTGTAATAAATTAACATTCCTTTAGACATATTTGCATGCTATTGTATATGGCTAAATAGGTGATTCATAATATTATTTTTTAACATCGACTTTGTATTGTCTCAACCCTATTTAATGGCAAATAAACTATTTGTATTTGTAAGATGTGATGTTGTCCAAGATTCCATGACGTAGTAACCCATGAAGATAGCTGCTCGTTATAATATCACCGATATCAGACATTCACTTCAATTAAAGGCATTATAATAGCTTTGATTAGACATGTCTAGATTCCTTGTTCGAGTGTCATAAACGACAAAAAATATACGCCAATTGTTGGCGCCAAAGTTTGTATCGCCCGCTCAATGACGCGCTTGCAATTGTTACCATAGTAACCATAGTTGTTACTCACTCAAATCAGGGCCATAACCATGAACTCTTAAAACAATCTCAAAGTTGTCAAATCTGTCAATTTTAGTACGTCATTTCATACAAAATTTGACAGAAATGATAATGTTTGACAGGTTTCAGATTGTTTTATGAGTTCGTGGTTACCGCCCTGGCCTGTTCTTTTAGTGACAATTGCAGCACCACACTCTATCTAGACATGTTTAAAATCAATGTATAATAGCAAAATAGCACGTGTGACGGTGTAACATAGGAAATCCTATATAAAGTTGTTCTCACTGACCCATCACGACGTGAGTTGACCCCTTATCAGCACATCATATGAGTGCGTGAATCATGACCAGGAAAACAGATGCGACCCGAGACACGGCGTGGGTGTATGTATCTTTAAATAATACATAGAGCTTGTTTTGTTTATCTTTATATATTTGGGTGTCAAAGAATGTCACAACGAGATCACGCGATGTAATTGCATTTTTAATTCGATTGAAACGACATAATTAATGTAGTGGACTTCTTTGACCTCTGGTTCTGAATTTATATTTAAACATTGAATTATTTTAGTCTTTTTTTCGCAACAGCTGAAAGGTCAATGACCTTAATCTGTATTAAAAATGACTCGCTAGTACGGCTGAAACTCTTTTTATTACTTCGGATCTTTGTAAACACTTATTTTCAATAAACGCATTTGATTTGATTTGATTTGACGAACGTTTTTAAAGAAACGATTGAAAAAGTTTAAATTTGGGATTAACTTAATGTTATTACCATTTTTCACGGGTATTTTGTTACTACGGGCCCTAAGACTGTGTCCCCAGTAGGCAAACTGTTAGCGGCCGACTGAGTGAGCCGCAAATTGGCGAACTGAAATTTGAGTTAGCTGCAAACTCAGATCGAACAACCATAATGGTTGTTTGCCGCCGCCGACTGGAACCGGTTTTGCTGGGAGTCGGCCGCTCACTGAGATAGTCGGCGCGCGTAACGCTGCAAACTGCGTACAGTGAGTGTAAAACTAGCAAACTGTGGACGCTCCATTTCAAAAATATGGAAGGGCGTACTAAATCAATAGGCCGCAAACTCAGTCGGCCGCTAACAGGTTGCCTACTGGAGACACAGCCTAAATGTAAGAATAGGATTAATGGATTATATAATTTTATTGTGCTATTAGCAAGCTGAAGTGGCAGTGGGCGGGGCACATAGCACGTAGAACTGACGGCCGATGGGGCAGAAAGGTTCTGGAATGGAGGCCACCTACCGGCAAGCGCAGCGTGGGACTCACATCCACAAGGTGGACAGACGACCTGGTAAAGGTTGCAGGAAGCCGCTGGATGGAGGCCGCATGCAACCGGCCGATCTGGAAGGATCTCAAAAGCCTATATTCAGCAATGGACGTCCTGCTGAAATGATGATAAAGTTCCAGTAAATTAAACATTTACGTTAAGATGGTAAAATTCATATTTTTAAACATTTTTAGATAATTAGGAAGCGAAATTCCTCGTACAAGACTGTTAATCTGTAATCAACTACGCATGATTGCATAGAGAGCGTTATGTGATGATTATCACATTGCTATAGTATGGTAGTAGCGTGACAGATAAACGGTTATCTGGGCGCCATCTTTTATTGGAATGCGAGGACATTGTTGTTGAAATAATTTGCTAAATCAATACTTATATCACCTTATATTATGATACTAAGTAATATCACCTTATACAGGGTGTACAAAAGAATGGGACACTCCTTAAAACCACGTGATCAGCTAGTCATATACAACAACTTTTCCTATGGGAGCAACATCGAAATCGTGGTTTTATTTTCAGATGCTCCATACATTATCATCGAGGTATGCGAGTAAGTTTGTATGGAGAAGCTGATGTTTTTTATCGATATCGATGTTGCTCCCATAGAAAAAGTTGTTGTATATGACTAGCTGATCACGTGGTTTTAAAGAGTGTCCTATTCTTTTGTACACCCTGTATTATAGGTACAGAGGAATTTGATTGTTTCTTTGATGCATTGAATAGGCTCTATATCATATAATTTTTTTATCAATTTGTATTAATTAAGTACCATAAAAAAGGCTATGGCAGAATAACAGAGTTTGCGCGTTTCCTACATCCACTGAGCCATAGACCATTTTGTCTTATAGCATTAAGTTTGCATATTATGTTTTACTTATCTGTAATCTGCCTTGAGACAAATAAATACATTCTATTCTATTCTAAAACTACTGGACCGATTTTAAAAATTCCTTTACCTACGGGAACCTACATTATACTTATACGCGTCCGAAATCGCTGGAAAACAACTAGTTATAATAAAAAAGAAAGAGGAAAACATTTTTTTAGGTGCTCCATGCAAAGTTACTCACATACCTCGATGATAATGTATGGAGCATCTGAAAATAAAATCACGATTTCGATGTTGCTCCCATAAGAAAAGTTGTTGTATATGACCACGTGGTTTTAAGGAGTGTCCCATTTTTTTGTACAGCCTGTATATCTGTGCAAAATTTCATCCAAATCCGTACAGTCGTTTTTGCGTGTAAGAGTTACAAACATTTGCATTTATAATATTGGTAGGCTTTATATAAACCTATTAAAACACACTTATTTTTTTTAAGTTTTTAGTTTTAATTTAAGTGTTTAATTTTATCCTGAATAAATCATGAAATTATTTCTTTAACTTATCAATTGCAACAGCCAAAATGACAACGAAGCCACCGTTACAAGCTGACTCAGAATATAAATACAAGTGAATTTACATTGTCTCATTACAATAAACCTGGGCCCCAATTCTGCTAATTTAAAAGTGACATATCCATCCATCCATCAGCCGAAAGACGTCTACTGCTGGACATAGGCCTCCCCCAAGGATTTCCACAAAGATCGGTCCTGTGCCACCCGCATCCAGCGGCTTCCCGCGACCTACACCAGTTCGTCGGTCCACCTTGTGGGGGGCCTACCGACACAACGCCTTCCGGCCCGCGGCCGCCATTCAAGGACCTTCCTGCCCCAACGGCCATCAGTCCTGCGAGCAATGTGCCCCGCCCACTGCCACTTAAGGTTTGCGATTCTGAGAGCTACGTCGGTGACTTTGGTTCGCCTTCGGATCGTCTCATTTCTGATTCGATCGCGAAGGGAAACTCCGAGCATAGCTCTCTCCATCGCCCTTTGAGTGACCATGATCTTGACGATGGGCCTCATAAGAATGAGGCCCATCGTTAGCGGCCACGTCTCAGATCCGTAAGACATAATTGAATATCAATTGGATCTCGCTGAAATTGTTTGACACATAAGGTATCCTGCTACTAATTTAAGTTCTAAATTAGAAGCCGAATACCTAACAGATCCGAGATATGGCATGTCTAGTCATAAATTTTAGAGCGATTGCCTTTAGATTTCCGTAACCCTTAGTGAGGAGAATGAGACCATTTTAGGATTCCGTACCCAAAGGGTAAAACGGGACCCTACTACTAAGGCTCCGCTGTCCATCTGTCTGTCTTTCTGTCTGTCCGTCTGTCACCAGGCTGTATCTCATAAACCGTGATAGTTAGAGAGTTGAAATTTTCACAGATTATGTATTTCAGTTGCCTCTATAACAACAAATACTAAAAAAACAAAAAAAATATATTTAAGGGGGCTTCCGTACAACAAACATGTTTTTGCCATTTTTATAGATATAGTATAGTACGGAACTCTTCGTACGCGATTCCTACTCGCACTTGGCCGGTTTTGTCACATCTATTGTCATCAGAATGTGCAGGTTTTCTCACGATATTTTTCCCTTACAAATCTTTCTCTGATGTATCCTATGTTATGAATGAGTAGCAGCATGCAATACCAAATGTGTCAAACAATTACAATTAGATCCAATTGATATTCAATTATGTCACTTTAAATTTGCAGAATTGGTGCCCTGTTTAAACGTTTATACAATGCAATTACAAACGCGTGACATTTATATACCTACGTTACGTATCTTGCGTCCGGACAAGGTTAAATCAGTTTAAAAATATAATTCTGTTTGTGCATTCAAGACGTACATTCTTTTAAAGTGGTAAGTACAGATAAATAATAATAGCAACAGATGTTTGGTTCGGAAAAGTGATACATGAAAAAATGAAATGAAATAAATGAAATGACATAAATGAATGAAATAAATGAAATGAAATGAAATAAATGAATGAAATAAATGAAATGAAATAAATGACATGAAATAAATTTATTTGCCTAAAAACATGGCACAAATAAGGTAACGCAATAATTATAGCACATGAGTAACTTTACTCATGTGATTATAGTGCCAACTGCCAACATGTTTTGTCTGGGTAAGACATGCAAAATTTTAAAATTTTAATAAATTGTACTAATGTCATTAAATTACACATTAAATTAAATAATAAGGCTATACACATGGAATTCATACAATATAAATAAATAAAATGTCAAAAATAAAATTAAATGTCAATAAAAGTAATCTAGAGAATATTATTATTTATAATTTAAAAACTCATTTACATTTTAATAAAATCATTTATCGATTAGCCAAATATGCAGTCCTTTTTTGAATTGGTAAATAGGCAAGTCTGTGATAGTATCCGGTATTTAATTAAATATTTTATACAAAAAGATATATGTATGCTGTTGGTGTACCTTTCAAAATAAATAAATAAATTTTAATGACCATGATGAAACTGCATAACTATTAGACGACCTCCGAGCGAGAGGCGATCACGCCGGATGCGTCAGCATCTCTGAGGTCCCGGGTTTGATTCCCGGTTTGGAAGAGCTGGAAGCTATTGAAAAATAGGAACTCAAATAGAAATCGCTGTTAAATTTAAACTATAAATTTTGAAGAATCAATGAATTGATGAATTGACTGACGACCTCCGTAGCCGAGAGGCGAGCACGCCGGACTTTTAATGGCGCCGCCATCTCTGAGGTTCCGAGTTCGATCCCCGGTCGGGTCAATGTAGAAAACGAACTTTTCTATATTGGCTCGGGTCTGGGTGTTGTGGTACTGTCGTTGTTTCTGATTTCTATAACACAAGTGCTTTAGCTACTTACCTAAGGATCAGAGCAATGTTCATGACGTTGTCCAATATTTATTTATTTATTATTATTTATTATTAATTGACGAATTGCGCAAATGACAAATCAGGCCTTTGACTTGTGTAGGATATGACAAAACAAGTATTTGACGAATGTCTTCTTAACCCTTCATCACATACATTGCTCTTACCTTAGGATCAGAGCAATGTATGTAATGTTGTCTAATATTTATTTATTTATTTATTAATAAGGTTTTCACAAGCCTGCTACAGGATTTTGGCGGTATACGCGCATATTACACTTAAAAAACGCGTAACAAACATAAAAAGAACAACATTCTGTCGAATTGAGAACCTCCTCCTTTTTAGGGTTCCGTATCCAAAGGGTAAAACGGGACCCTATAACTTAGGCTCCGCTGTCCGTCCGTCTGTATGTCTGTCTGTCTGTCTGCCGGTATGTCTGTCTGTCTGTCCGTCTGTCTGTCCGTCTGTCACCAGGCTGTATCTTAGGAACCGTGATAGCTAGACAGTTGAAATTTTCACAGATGACGTATTTCTGTTTCCGCTATAACAACAAATACTAAAAAATAGAATACAATAAATATTTAAAGGGCTCCCATACAACAAACGTGCTTTTTTGCCGTTTTTATAGAAAATGGTACGGAACTCTTCGTGCGCGAGTTCGATTCGCACTTGGCTGGTTTTTTTAATATTTATTGTTGTAGCGGTAACCGAAATATATCATCTGTGAAAATTTCAACTGTCTAACTATCACGGTTCATGAGATACAGCCTGGTGACAGACGGACAGACAGACAGACAGACAGACAGACACACAGACAGACAGATTGACTGACAGCGGAGCCTTAGTAATAGGGTCCCGTTTTACCCTTTGGGTACGGAACTACGGAACCCTAAAAACGCACATTCCAAAAAAAACAGTTAGTCGAATTGGGAACCTCCTTTTTTTTAAGTCGGTTGAAAATGACGAAACGCCACAGACTACTTTCGCTTGTTTTACAATAGTTCGTGTTCGTGCAACAGTTTTTTAGACAAAACAAGTAGGTATGTTGTACGTATATTTTGTAACACCTTACGATTGAGTCTGCTAATTACACTTAATTAGCCATTAGGGATGGGAATAGTAACACGTCTATTTTATTTTTATTTTATTAATTTTCTATATTGACTCGGTTCTGGGTGTTGTGGTACCGTCGTTGTCTCTGATTTCTATAACACAAGTGCTTTGGCTACTTACCTTAGAATCAGAGCAATGTATGTGATGTTGTCCAATATTTATATTTAATACTAGCAGCCCGTCCCGGCTTCGCACGGGGTAGACAATTATCGCTAATAGTTTCGGCAGCGCATTCGACGAAAGACATTTTAAAACTCATTTTTCTACACCTTCGGTTACATTGTTCAAATTTTACCAAGGATCCCTAATTTTTTTCAAAATGAAATGTAGCCTATGTCAAATTGGAAGAATGTAGCATTCTATTGGCGAAAGATTTTTTTAAATCGGCCCAGTACTTTTTGAGCCTATTCATTACAAACATACAAAAATAGGTACAAATCTTTCCTCTTTATAATATTAGTATAGATATAGATATTAAATACTAGCTGACCCGGCGAACTTCGTACCGCCTAACAGTTTTTTCGTCAGCTTTTCTAATGTTTTTATTAATTATGGACGACCTCCGTAGCCGAGAGGCGAGCACGCCGGACTTTGAATGGCGCCGCCATCTCTGAGGTTCCGGGTTCGATCCCCGGTCGGTTCGGATCTGAGTGTTTTGGTACCGTCGTTGTTACTGATTTCTATGACACTAGTGCTTTAGCTACTTACCTTAGATCAGACCAATGTATGTGATGTCCAATATAATTTATGTTTTTATTATTTGTTCTGCTATTCGGGGCGAAGACAATTCAATAAATTATTTTATTACCCATGAAAATCGGTCCATCCATTCTCGAGTTGTAACAAAGCCGACTTTGTTTTTGTATATTAAGCTATTGAGGAAAACAAACAATTGCACATGTGATAGTTAAGGGCAAACTTACCCGCGAGATCTTCAGTTACTCCGTGATCATGGCGCTTGCAACAGTGCCGAAATATCGGGAACTCAATAATACGGTACATAATAGCAATCTCGTAGCAAATTATTCTAATTTATTTTATTTTTCTCGAAACAATAGATTTATCTCTATTTTTTGAAATGGTGTACATTGTGTGGGCCGATTACGGGACATCTCCTTTATTATATTGTTTTAAACTTTCATGGTCACTAACATTAGAATAGTTTGTTACGGGATTGCTACCATGTACCTTATTTTTGAGTTCCCGATATTTAGGCACTGTTGCAAGCGCCATGATCACGGAGTAACTGAAGATCTTGCGGGTAAGTTGTTAAGGGCAAACATATCGGTCTACCCTCTTTCGCTGTCTTTTATTGCACGCGTCGGTACCATTGTCTACAAACTCACTATTTTCTCGCACCTGTTCTCGACACACAACACTAACAGTATCTGACCGCGACACAGCAGTTTGTTGTTTTTTCCGGTTTTTGCACATATGAATTCAATTACTCCGTGATCATGGCGCTTGCAACAGTGCCGAAATATCGGGAACTCAAAAATAAGGTACCTACATGGAAGCAATCCCGTAACAAACTATTCTAATCTCCTTTATTTATCACTACAAACAACATTAACCACGGGGTCAATATCAAAATAGTAAAAAAAATGCTACTCAAAATTATCATTGAAGTATTATTTTGAAAAATAAAATTACAAAATTCGATCCATGAAAGGAGTTGTGCTAAGAAACACATTAGCCTCCTTTTTGGCAACTGTTCAACCTGTTTTTTTATGTACTTTTTATGACACCTGTTTTACATACATAAAACTGAATCGAGATGTGTAGATACTTTATATAAATAAAACGGACACACATCACTACTTATATTTTTTACTAATTTTTTTATGGATTTGACTCCGTAACGTTTCATTTGTCGATCACTGATCATCGGACCATAAAATAGCTGACTTCCTAATGATTATGTTTTATCATGCAAACCTGCAAATTATAATAATTAGTTTGTTGACAATAGCTTGGCCTTTGATTGGTCCATGCTCATCACCTCCGACTATTTCAGTCTGCTAGGCGTAATAAGCCTGCAAAGAGTCCACTGCTGAACATAGGCCTCCCCCAGTGACTTCCAGCTTGTCCGGTTGCGCGCGGTCTGCATCCAGCGGCTTCCTGCACCCTTTACCAGGTCGCCTGTCCACCCTGTGGTTGGACCTACCCTGCGCTTGCCGGTCGTAGCCTTCATTCCAGAATCTTTCTGCCCCATCGGTTGCAGGTTGCAAGACGTCGTTGGATGCAGGCCGCTTCCAGCCGGCTGATCTGGAAGTCACTGGGGGAGGCCTATGTTCAGCAGTGGACCGCCTGAAATGACGATGATGATGATACTTAGGTATTATTTCCTACTCTGCGCTTGCCGGTCGTAGCCTTTATTCCAGAATCTTTCTGCCCCATCAGTTGCAGGTTGCAAGACGCCGCTGGATGCAGGCCGCTTCCAGCCGGCTGATCTGGAAGTCACTGGGGGAGGCCTATGTTCAGCAGTGGACGTCCGCCGGCTGAAATTATGTTGATGGTACATACATATTAATCACGCTAAAAAGTGGTAAAATTATATCTTTTAAAAATGGGTACCTTTCAACACGTACATTGATTTCATTTTTATGGTATACTTACCTATATGTCAATTTTGTCATATTTTCGATACAATGAATTGCATTCATTGCATTTTAGTAGCAGGCTATATAATATACAATGAATCTCTTTGATCCGTTCGGTATGTCGGTGAATAAATTGATTATTTAGTTGAATGATTGCTTTTTAGTCACAGCTAGGGCTTGCATTCGAATATTCGAATAATTCGAATATTAGAGTGGGTCGAATATTCGGACGTCACGTCTCACCAATCTCCAAATCTTTTTAAGGGTGCCAGACAAAGCTTCCTCTGGCATTTCCCGTCGACGTTTCATCAGTTCCAAAGTCCCGCCCGAAAGTTTGGCCTCTCGGCACGCTTGTTTTCCCTTAAAGTGCCTGTTTCCCACTTCGCGTATGACTCCAATCACACCATCAAGGTACCTGGCCACGTCCTCTGTAGTTTTCAAAGCAGCGAGTCGGTTTCGGAGCTCCAACTGGAATGTTTTGGAGTCTTGGCGGCCTGGACCAGTGTCGGACGAAGAGTCGACCTCATCATGCGGCTTCTTTCCAGCTTAATGTTGATATTTAGGGTGCTTCTTACCAGTCGGTGGTCGCTACCGGTGTTAAACCTATTTACGACAGGGAGATCCCTAAATATATGCTTATGATTAAGAAAAACTTGGTTTCCAACTAAGCAATTATAATATGATTATAAATAAAGTCGAAAATTAGACTTAGTAAGATATTGGCAAATAAAACTTGATTTTAACCTTTTTTATGTTTTTTTTATTATTCGAATAATTCGAATAACATCCAAAAATATTCGAATATTCGAATACCAAAAAGTTTCGAATATTTGCAAGCCCTAGTCACAGCATAAGTAAGTAGATTCTTTCTACAGCTATAATATAAAAAACGGGCCAAGTGCGAGTCAGACTCGTGCACAAAGGGTTCCATAACATTATCTATTAAAACAGCAAAAAAAAAATACGTTTGTTGTATGGGAGCCCCCATAAATATCGGGTGTAAAAAAAGGCTTAACGAAGCCGAATACCACATATTCAACGTATTATTACGATCATTTTTTTCTTTTACACTATACCTGGGAAATGACGGGTTACCGAGTTATTGACAGTCAAAGTTACAATTTTTTTTCCAAGATTTTTACAAAATTGACTTCTGTTTGATAATACTAAACTTTTTTACAAAGAAACATGATAAAAAAATTCAGTACTTCTTTCTTCTTTGGCGTGCGCGCTATACATTGCGGGTTAGAAATAAGTTTTTTTTAATACCCAAAAATAAAAGTAATTTCCCAGCAATTATTGTTTTTGCATTCTACTTGGTTTTTTGTATAGAATTCGTGGTTTAAGGCTTCGTTAAGCCTTTTTTTACACCCTGTATTTATTGTATTCTGTTTTTTAGTATTTGTTGTTATAGGGGTAACAGAAATACATCATCTGTGAAAATTTCAACTCCTTAACTATAACCAGGCTGTATCTCATAAACATGAGATACAGCCTGGTGACAGATAGACAGACAGACAGACAGACAGTGGAGTCTTAGTAATAGGGTCCAGTTTTACCTTTTGGGTAGGTACGGAACCCTAAAAACAGCGATTTACTTGGACTATTTTTGTAAATATCTGATAAAGACGACTGAGTTTCTTATCAATTCACATGTTGTTATGAACTTGTGAACACGTAATATATGAAACGAAGTAGTAATAGTTAGTACACTGCGGCCATGAAACATTTTTATTATATTTTTATTGACGACCTCCGTAGCCGAGAGGCGAGCACGCCGGACTTTAAATGGCGCCGCCATCTTTGAGGTTCCGGGTTCGATCCCCGGTCCCGTCAATGTAGAAAACGAACTTTACTATATTGGCTCGGGTTTGGGTGTTGTGGTACCGTCGTTGTTTCTGATTTCTATAACGCAAGTGCTTTAGCTACTTACCTTAGGATCAGAGCAATGTATGTGATGTTGTCCAAAGAATGTTTTAAATTAAAAAAAATATTAATGCTCAACACTGTGTGAACGAACAAAAGTCGCTAACATAGCCTGACGGATTAGCCGGCTAAAGTGACAGTGGGCGGGGCACATAGCACGTAGAACTGACGGCCGATGGGGCAGAAAGGTTCTGGAATGGAATGGTGGTCATGTACAGCGTGGGACGTCCCACTGGACAGACGACCTGGTAAAGGATTAATATGTACACCCTGCAAAATTAGGCTTCCTAATTCTAAGAGTCTCCGAGATAGGCCACAGGCCGAGAAAGCTCATAAGCTGTCTCGGCATAAATGGACTGGCTCTGCTCTGTGTGTAGCGATCTTAAACTATGGTTTAAGATCGCTACACACAGAGCATATACTTAGGCGATAAGGCAGTGCCTACCTGATTAAATGAAATGAGGTAGATAGTAGGTACTTGTATAGTGTCGTGTGGTGCCGGCACGTTAAAAGAATTGCACCACCCCTTCTCTTCCTATGGGTGTCGTAAGAGGCGACTACAGGAGAACCGCCACAAGAAGACGGGCAGCAGCGTCTCCTCTCCACCATTAGCCAAACTGCGATCGCCAACCCGCCTGCCAAGCGTGGCGATTATGGCAAAATCCTCCTTTTGGAGAGGCCTGTGTCCAGCAGTGGACTGATATAGGCTGGTGAAGATGATGATGATTAGTAGGTACTTACAAATGTGTGTTATTGATAAAAACCACGGATTGATATCAATAAAACACATTAGTAAGTATCAACTGCCAACCTCGGACAACCAATGGCCGCCGCTTGCTACACATCCAAAGCTCCTGTTATCACAAATGCCTTTTTTTCCCAGAATGAGTATCTTTGGATAGTTAGATACTTTTGTCCGGCGAAGGAAAACCTCGGGGACTCGGGGGAAACCTGGATTCAGATAACATTGAGTAGGTAGATCGCTAAAAGGCAAAAAAACCGGCTAAGTGCGAGTCGGACTCGCGCAGTAATGGTTCCGCGCCATTATCTATAAAAACGCCACGTTTGTTGTATGGGAGCCTCCTTAAATATTTATTTTATTTTTGTTTTTAGTATTTGTTGTGGAAACACTGAGACTCGGTCTATACCCAGCCGGAAACCGGACCGGGTTAACGCGAATTCAATCCATCGCTTAAGCAATAAGGTCGTTTTTTGAACGGATTCTCGCGGATGCCTATGGATTCCGGCAGCGTATAGACCGAGCCTGGGCTTGGGCTCATTTCATTCGTTTAAACGAACCCCATACACCAATTTAAATTATTAATAACAAAAATAACGTTATTTATTTATTCGCGAGCTTAACAAAATACACAAGAAGCACTTGTTTTTAAATAAAAACATCTTCAGACAGGCAATTGTTTAAAATCATTGAACCGTACAAACTTCAAACAAAATGTTACTTTATTTGTATGCCAATAAGTGTAAATATTGCTTGCCTAAGCCTATCACAGATTTATCGGCCGAAGCAAAATGGCGCTGAAAGATTTAAATAAAGAGCCTTGACATTCATTTTTTGAATGTGGAATTTGAGATAAAGGTCGTTCACCGGACTATCTTATCTATATTTTCTTGGTTAGAAAATATCGTCAATTTAATTTCTCTTAAAGCCCCATGGCACAAGTAAATTGAAATTTTAAATTTATTTTAAGTAGGTATCTTTTTGTGTTTGTTTGTAGTTTTGGTTTAATAAAAAAAGGTCGCAATGAAAATTTTTTTTAGTGTTTACTTATCTGCTAGTACGCAGTATTATTATTATACTATACTCGTATTCTGTCTTAGTACTTATGATAGGTATTAATTTTGGGACACCGTATTATAATAGACATAAAATAGATTTATAGTATTTTTCCTCTTATCAGTTTTTTTTATATCGGGTGTAAAAAAAAGCTTAACGAAGCCGAATACCACATATTCTACGGATTATTACGATCATTTTTTTCTTTTACACTATACCTGGTAAATGACGGGTTACCGAGTTATTGACAGTCAAAGTTACAATTTTTTTTTCAAAGATTTTTACAAAATTAACTTCTGCTTGATAATACTAAACTTTTTTACAAAGAAACATGATCCGCTTACACACACAGGCATAGTCTGTGGCGTGCGCGCTATCCATTGCGGGTTAGAAATAAGTTATTTTTTTTGATACCCAAAAATAAAAGTCATTTCCCAGCAATTTTTTTTTTTTGCATTCTACTTGGTTTAATGTATAGAATTCGTGGTTTAAGGCTTCGTTAAGCCTTTTTTTACACCCTGTATACTCCTCTAATAATGTCATTCTTAAATCATTGTCATTAGTATCTAGTAAAGTGCCATGGACGTATATGGGTTAAGGTAGATTCCATTGAAATTGTGTGGAAGCTCAGGAGGCCTACTACAAAAATGTGTCGTTCGTTCGAACGTAAAGGTAAACCAAACAGATTAAATTAACATCTGCTTGTATCAATCCTATAACAAACAATGACCAACTCAAACTAGCCGTGTAAAAAACACGATCGTTTTTGATAGTTTAAAAATGTTCAAAGGTTTGATAAAAGTGAATGGTTATTTTGATTTTATAGGTTTATTAATACGTCCGAGGGAACGAAACACTTTCCATAGTAGGCCTCCAGATTTGGGGCCTTAAATTAAAATAGCCAGATTCATGTGTCAATCCTTTGATAAAATATGACCAACTCAGTCTAGGCGCGTAAAAAATCCCGACCGTTTTCAATTGTTCATAAATTGTCAAACCTTTGATACGGGGGAAATTGATGTTTAATTAATTAATTTGATCGGATAATACGACCGACCGAACGATGCGTTCGTATTAGGCCTCCAGATTCCGCACATTTTGGGACATCTCCTTTGACAGTTTGGTAACCATGACGTGCTTGTCTGTACTTTAAACTTTTATTTAGAAAAGAATAGAATAGAATAGAAAAAGATTTATTTGACACACACAGAATACAAAAGGAAAAAAAAAACATTTACAGCATAATAAAAAGCAGTATGTGTCAAAAAGGCCCCCGCTCAGCATTTGTCGTGACAGTCAGGGACGTATCACGACGCTGGTTTTCAGCAGGGACCCTGACGGTAGGCTCGGACCATACCCGACCGGAAACCCGACTTGGTTAGCGCGGAATCAATCCATCGCTAAGCAAAAAGATTGATTTTGAACGGACTCTTGCGGATGCTTACGGATTCCGGCAGAACCTAGACCGAGCCAGAGAGGTACGAAGCACGACACCAGAGAGAAGAAGAAAAGAGAAGAAAAAAAAAGAGCATGACAAACAATAACATTAGACAAAATACTAACAGACAGAAAAAGACATTAATACAAGATGACATACAAGCCTCACTTCTGCCAGACAAAAGAATTATTTATCCCCTGCCAGGCTGCCACCTGGTAAAAAGTACCTATTTATTTTTTAAGATAGGCATATCACTTTCGATTTGAATAACATGTACTACATACACATACAGTATAGTTATTTATTAAGATAAGAAGCCACTTATTTTAGTAACTGGGTCCAGCAGGGCTAGCATGCGCAACACGATAAAATTTTGTCGTGGCATTTTATAGACTTGACGTTCGATGAACAAAGAAAAAACCAAAATATCATGCAATGCCGTGTTATAACGTAAAAATAAGTAGCTACGAAGAACGGGAGACACTGAAAATATTATGAAAAAGGATTCGAGTCGTCTGTAATTAGGGAAAACGACAAATATCGTCGAAGACAAAATTTGTCTTGTCTATCGATAAAATAACCGACGCGCGCATGCTAGCCCTGCTGGTTGTGGATATAGCACAATTTTTTTTCTTATCTCTCTTTGCAAGACAAAAGAGGTCGTGTAATGAATAATTAATTTAAATTCAAAGAAAACAATTTTACTGCAGAGTCTGTGTGTGCATGTGTGTTACATATGGCTAGGGTCAAGTGTGTGAGGTTAGGCACGGCCTATCTTCAACTATGAGGTGTTACTCACGGAATAGTTACAGAAGATTAATTAATAATAATTATATTAATATTGGACAACATCACATACATTGCTCTGATCCTAAGGTAGCTAAAGCACTTGTGTTATAGAAATCAGAAACAACGACGCCACCACAACACCCAGACCCGAGACAATATAGAAAAGTTCGTTTTCTACATTGCACCGTCCGAGAATCGAACCCGGAACCTCAGAGATGGCGACGCCAAAGCCGACATGCTCGCCTCTCGGCTACGGAGGTCGTTAAATAATATTATAATCACCCATATTAAGTACTATTATTGTAATTAATATTGCTTTAATCATTGTAATTAAAAATAATATTTATATTTTACATAGTTTAATGTTATGTAATCTTTGAATTGACGAATGATTCTAGTAAGTAATGAACACGATTTGTATTAATGATTTCCATGCATCCTCAGTTTTGTAGAAAGTACATCATCATCATCATATCAGCCAAGGACGTCCACTGCTGAACATAGGCCTCCCCCAGTGACTTCTGTCATCGCGGTTGTTACCATACTCGCCACGCTTGGCAGGCGGGTAATAATTGTAATTTTCCTGAACATAATTGATTGACAGGTCATAGATAGAAATATACATAAATGACAGGAAAGTTTTGTATATTACATGAGTCATATTCGGACTCACTGCCTTATTAAAAATGATTCTCGTATTAAATTATGCAACGCGAAAGTTTAAGAGTAATAATTTCAATTTGGTCCCTTAAAAAGGGTTTTCGTTTCTTAAGCTTGTTAATTAATTATTACCTCAAATAATATTTATTAGTGTAATACTACTCTGTCAAGAAAGTACCGGAAAAAGATTAATAATACACAAAATGTTAGTTAATTCATCCAAATTTATTTTATTAACCTTCAAAGTATGCTCCTTCAGAAGCGATACACTTACGCCAACGAATAATCCAATAATTAAAACATTTTTAAACGCTTTTTCCGGAATCGAATTCAGTTTTCGCTGCGAATTCTCCTTTATGTCTTCTACCGAATGAAACCGGGTGCCACGAAGTGGTAATTTGAGTTTAGGGAAAAGAAAGAAGTCGGCTGGAGCCATATCTGGTGAATAAGGTGGCTGCTCGATGGTATTTGTTGAGTTTTTGGTCAAAAATTCGTTAACAACGATGGCCTTGTGGGAAAGCGCATTATCGTGGTGCAAAATCCAAAAATTTTCATTGAACAAATCTGGCCATTTTCGTCTAATTTGCTCTCTTAAACGCCGCATAACGCTTAAGTAATACTCTTTTTTTATTGTTTGACCTTCTGGCAAGAATTCTGAGTGCACAACACCGCGACAGTCAAAGAAAACAGTCAACATGACTTTGACTTTCGATCGAGTTTGGCGCGGTTTCTTCGGTTTCGGTTCAGTTGGAAGGCGCCACTCCAAAGTTTGTTGACTAGTTTGCATGTCAAACTCGTAAACCCACGTCTCGTCACCAGTAACAATGCGTTTCATGAATGTTGGGTTGGAATTGACTCGTTCTAGCATATCCTCAGCGATTCTTGTGCGATTGAGTTTTTGGAGAAAATTCAGGTCTTTTGGAAATAGCCGAGCGGCAACATGCAACATGTCATACCCAATTGATTATATAAAATGGTACGAATCGACTCGTGTGACACAGAAAGTTCGACGGCTAGCTCTCTCAAAGTTGAATGAGAATTTTCAGTCACTATTTCCTTCACTTTTGCGATGTTATCTTCAGTAGCAGACGTTGATGGCCTACCAGAGCGAGGCAAATCTTCCATCACATCTCGACCGCTTTTGAACGCTTTGTACCACTCATAAACACATGTTTTTGATAAAGTCGATTCACCGCAAGCCTTCTGTAACATTTTCAGAGACTCCGAACACGAAATCCCATTGGCGATGCAAAATTTAAGACAAACTCTTTGTTCGATGTTTTTGTCCATTATGAAATTCGCAATACACACTAGATATGGTATAACTAAAAACAATACTGTATATAATCTAATTATCAGATGTAACTCAAACTCCGCGCCAAATTGGAAAACAGTTGTGCCAATCTAACAACAACAAACAAAATATTATTTTGAATTTGGAACCATAAACAAATCATCAATTCCCGAAACTTTTTTGACAGAATAGGTATATATAAATCGGTTATTTAAATATAATTATTACTATAATTGACTTTAATTTTATGACATATTTATTTTAATTTTTGTCATTTTATGATTAATCATATATTATCGGATTTAATAATAATTTGCAAAATCTTGATTAATATTTGCACGCCTGCATGCAGGCTGAATACCTGGAAATACCTACCTTAAGATCTTAAGGTAGGTATTTCCAGGTATTCAGCCTGTATGTGTGTGTAAATGTGTAACTTGCATAATAATATTTAAAGTGTATTCTGGCAAATAACTAATTGATTTGATTTGAAATCATTTTGTATGGAAAAAAATAACTTTTTTCGGTGTTGCCAGCGTAGAAAAGTTTTGCATACAAAAAAAAAAGTTCGGCGTTACACGTACCCTATCAATTTATCGACCCTTTGAAGGTCATAGAGGTTATCCGCTCCTGTTAGGTTAGGATAGCCCAGAAGTGTCGAAATGGCGCACTTGACCTAGTTCGGTTATCTGAATATCTGACATGCGATGTCCGCGTGCCATATGCATGATGTCTAGACATGATAATATTTATCTGTCCGAGGAAAAATACTACTTTTTGCATTATATTTTTGGCTAATTGGTGACAAAGTTCCTTTGTTCAAAGATCAAACATGCACATTGTGATAGCATGGATGTGTTAACGTGATCCAAAACTGACTGGTTCGCCTCTAAAGGTTACGAAGATTTCATGAGCTACGAACATGACGTTAGGATAATAAAAATATTATTCAAAACCGGCCAAGTGCGAGTCGGACTCGCGCACGAAGGGTTCCGTACAGTTATCTATAAAAACGGCAAAAAAACACGTTGTTGTATGGAAGCCCCCTTTAATATTTATTGTATTCTGTTTTTTAGTATTTATTGTTATAGCGGCAACAGAAATGACATTATCTGTGAAAATTTCAACTCTCTAACTATCACGGTTCATGAGATGCAGCCTGGTGACAGACGGACATATAGATGAACAGCGGAGCCTTAGTAATAGGGTCCCGTTTTACCCTAAGCCCTAACGTAACGTAACGAACCCTAAAAAGCGGGAACAAGCTAAAATTATGATGATGAAGTAATTATAGTTCTATGTTGCCCAGGTCTACCCAGCCGTGGTTCAAGCGGGCCATATGTTATTTTCTTAGCTTCCTTATGAAAGGGTAATAATTATTTTACTATTCAAATACAACAACGTTCTCTTTGGTTTAAATATCATATCTTTATATCAGATATAGAATGTCCAGTGCTGAAAATAGGCCTTCCCAATGACTTCCAGATCGGCCGGTTGGAAGCGGCCTACATCCAGCGGCTTCCTGCAACCTTAAGGCCTTTGCAGACGGCGGGGCGGGCCGGGCCGGTCAACTTCACCGCGAAGGATAGCGCAAAGGGAATCCTATACTACCAACGCACACGGAGGGCAAAAAGACCGCGCCGCAGGTGCCCGGCGGGCACTGGCAGCGCGGCGGTGTGCTTTGTGTTCGCGGAGAGGGCAGCCGCGGGCATCGGCAGGCAGACGCGGTCTTTATTGCTTCACGGACAGACCGGCCCAGCCCGCCCCGCCGTCTGCAAAGCGGTTTACCAGGTCGTCTGCCCACCTTGTGGTTGAACGTCCTACGCTGCGCTTGCGTGGACTTCTTAGTTACTAAAGTCGAACATGCATCATCCACCAGTAAACTACTGGCCGATAACAAACATACAACTAGCGGCACGGATGTTAAGCGCTGGGCGAAAGGTGCGCAGAAGACTAAATCAAATCAAATCAAATCAATTTTTTTTTTCAAGTATTAAAAATCTTAGATAAACCTAGCATGGTAATTGCTTAAAACAAAAATTTAAATCAAATCAAATTTATTTGCAAGAATACAGTTTTACACTAAGGTCTTACTATTACGATTACGTGATTGGCAAGTCATGCAACCTTGTAACCTTGCAACCTTTACCAGGTCCTCTGTTCACCTTGTGGTTAGACGTCCTACGCTGCGCTTGCCGGTACGTGGATTCCATTCTTATGAACCTTTCTGGCCAAAGAATATCAAAATTGCAAAACAAAAACACTTTTTTCTAACAATTTTGACGACCTCCGTGGCCGATAGGCGAGCATGGACCTAAATTACGCCGCCATCTCTGAGGTTCCGGGTTCGATCCCCGGTCGGGTCAATGTAGAAACGATTTTTTTTATATTGTCTCGGTTCTAGGTGTTGTACCGTCGTTGTTTCTGATTTATATAACACAAGTGCTTTGGCTACTTACATTAGGATCAGAGCAATGTACGTGATGTTGTCCAATATTTATTATTATTATTTTAAGTTTCCAATATCTGTTTGGTTGTAGTAAATACTTCGGATGTGATAATCCCATCTCATCCCATGTTATCATGATGATTTAATGAAAATATTTAATCATCATGATTAGATTACATACATCAACAAAACAAAGAGTAATGCGTACAACTGTTGTCATACTGATAAAATGACTTGTAATACGATGATTAGATATTTTCTTCAAAAAAATATTATGTTTTACGCACGCAATAAGTCCATGAAGAGAAAGCGTGATGTGTGTTTATCTTGTTGTTGACGGGAAAGAAATGAGGTAAGTAAAACGGGCAAGTGTGAGTTGGGACTTCCACTAAAAAATCTAAAAATCGGGACCTCGGACGGGACAAATCGCCCTGCCAAAATTAATTACGCCCAGGACTAATTATGGAAAAAGACACTTTTATTTGAGGGAGCACAATTATTTAACAAACTGCCAAACAACGTCAAGACCTGCGAAGATATGAACGAATTCAAGAATAAACTCAAATTGCATCTCGCAGCGTGTACCGGAGAATAATTTAGATATTTTTATTTTGTTACTTGTAATCTCATTTTAAATGAAATGTATAATGTTTCGTTTGAGAATAAAGATCTTTAAACCTAAATCGGGACGTCTGGCAACGCTGGTTGGGAGGGTTGTACTAGCGTACAACTAGCGGCGCAGAAGTTGAGCGCTGGGCGAATGATGCGCAGAAGACCGTTACGATTACGTGATTGGCTTGTCGGGCGCCGCGTCTGCACCGCCGGTCGGGATTGGTTATTAGCTCCGCGCACACGCGTGTCTGATACGATGATCGTTTTATAAGATACACAAAGCGATCCCCACTCCCTGCCCCAGCGCTAACATCGATACCGGAGATCGTTACGCAGACAGTTTAACGCTATAATTGACCAAGGCTATTGGTAATTACATAATAACTGGTTTATACAATTAAATAATTTAGGCCGTCATCTCGCTAATAGCGATCTCTTTCAGACAACCTTCAGGTAAAGTGAGGGACAAAAATACAGAAAGGGAAAGATAGTGCAGTGATCTTATCCATCCATCCATCAGCCGAAAGACGTCCACTGCTGGACTTAGGCATCCCCCAAGGATTTCCACAAAGATCGGTCTTGTGCCACCCGCATCCAGCGGCTTCCCGCGACCTTCACTAGCTCGCAGAATGGCAAACCTTAAGTGGCAGTGGGCGGGGCACATTGCTCGCAGGACTGATGGCCGTTGGGGCAGGAAGGTCCTTGAATGGCGGCCGCGGGCCGGATTGCGTAGTGTTGGTAGGCCCCCCACAAGATATCTTATATAATACTTTATTTGTATTATTTACACTAGCTGTGCCCGCAACTTCGTTTGCGTGAACTAGAGGATGTTCGGTATGATATGTAACAAAAAACGTTCAAATAATATCCCACAGAAACATTTACCCAGGATAAAAAGTATCCTATATGTTAATCCAGACCATATTTTATATGTGTGCAAAATTTCATCCAAATCCGTTCTGTAGTTTTTGTGTGAAAGAGTAACATACATACACACAAACTTTCGCTATTTTGTATTAGTAGAATTCTTCTAATTTATTATTCGTTATTGGCTCTGCTCAACCTTATATTAATTATCTGTCAAAATAAAAAGGAAACAATATAAGGTAGACATTTACCTCTTTTTAGTCAGTCTGTTATTTTGTTAAAAAGTTTATTTTCAGAAGTTGGCAGTCAAGATGTTAAGCAGTGCCAAATGTACGGAACCAACTTAATAAATCTCGATATTATCTATTTATTACGCAATAGTGCATCTAACCTCGTGTCAGATTAATAAAGTTAATATTTTGGATTTTGTTGACGCATGTTTTTAGTATTTAAATCATGACGCATTTTAATAAAATTGAATTTGTTCGCGTTTCTTCATTCATAAGTCATCACCAAAGGAATTCCGACATATTCCACAGGTACCATTTTTATTTTAAAACAATTTATTTCAGCCAGTCCCTTTAATAGCACGTAGAACTGACGGCCGATGGAGCAGACCTTAAGAGAATTCCGACATCATCCACAGGTACTATTTTTATTTTAAAACAATTTATTTTAGTAGCACGTAGAACTGACGGCCGATGCGGCACAAAGGTTCTGGAATGGAGGCCACGTACCACGTACACAAGGTGGGCAGACGACTTAGTAAAGGTTGCAGGAAGTTAGATGCGGGCCGCTTCCAACCGGCCGATCTGGAAGTCACTGGGGGAAGCCTATGTTCAGCAGTGGACGTCCGCCGGCTGAAATGATGATAATGATAATTAAGTCTCTGTAGTCCTTCTTATATAGCATTTTTATACTACTTAGTACAAATGCGTTACGCGCTGGACAGATATGCAGATTATCCCTATTACATTTTTTAAAATAAAAAATAAAATTTTTAAAAAATATATTTTTTGAAAATTTTTGTTTTTAGCAATTCCATGCAAGGTTTAATCGAAGATAAATAACACTTAAAAAAAAACATCGACCTCAGGTGGGACTTGAACCCACGTCCCATCGCATGCCGGGCGAGTGCTTTACCAACTAAGCTACCGAGGACGTCACGTGACGAGATGAAATTCCTCAAGTGTTTTTTCTCGCTGTCAAAGCCAGCGTATTCTGATCAATGTTGTAGCTATATGTATAGCTGAGTAGTATACGAGTCCCACCTGAGGTCGATGGTTTTTTTTTCAAGTGTTATTTATCTTCAATTAAATTATTTTAATCTTATAAAAAAATATTTCCTATTTTCATCGTGCCGGGTTAGTGGCATTAGTGGACTCCAAATGCCTATTAAATTTTTAGAAAAGAATCAAGTGTTTACTTAATAAAATGCGGTTTTTAACTCTCACAAAACCGCTCGGCAGCCAATAGGTTAAGTAAACAGGATACATAATACAAAGTCAATAAGAAGATTGAAATGTGTTTAAATTCTATTCTTATTTCATCGGTGAGTTTTTTTATTTTATTTTTATTTTAAGTTAAGTATACCTAAATTGAAGTTGATATAGAAGTTCAATATTAACCAAATCTTCAAAAAATCAAGCTTAAGCAAAGCTTGTACTACGGCGGTTAACGGATAAAGTAGCCCCCCCCCCCTACGCCCCCTATGCCCCCCCCGGGCACCGATGTTGAGCGCTGGGCGAAAGATGCGCAGAAAACCATTATGATTTACGTAATTGGCTAGTCGTGTAACGCGCCTCGATACGATGCTCGTCTCGTAAGATGCGCAAAGCGAAACCCTTTGCCCCAGCGCTAAACATGTTCAAGTTTAAGTTCAATCGTTTATTTGCTAAAACACAGTAAAGACAAGTTGACAAAAACTAAAAAATATACATTGCGTGTGTTTAGTCTGCTCGCAGACGTGCAAAAATTCATAATAATTTTACAGTGATCTAAATTAACGAAATAAAATTATAATTAATACAGAAGAATGTCATAAATGTAGGTTTAAAAAAAATGAAATGAAATTATAATGAAATAAATTAATATAATGTCGCTAATTGTAATTATATAATACTAATACTAGTGTCGCCAGTCATAATATTCCCTTAAACTATAAAAACATTTGTCCAAGAGCCATTCCGTTAATTGTTTTTTAAATGTTGTCCCTTTAAGATTTTTAATTTCTTCAGGGAGCAAGTTATATATTACAATGCTCATGTTAAAGGCATTTCTTTTATAGATGTCTTTGCGACAGGGAGGTTGATGCATTAAGTTTGCATATTGTTGCCTAATTTGCCTAGTTGTAACTTCCTCTCGTCGTCATGTGTCGGGGATTTTAAATATTACAATCATCCATGACCTTTGTAGAAAAGCTCAACATTTTCCCGTTGCGGGATTCAAACCCGCAACCGTCTAGCTTAGTCCAAAACGCGATTTGACTACAAACTTAGTCCACTCGTCCAAAGCATTTTTTTCGCAGTCTTTCAATATTATGAAGTTAGTTTCTTTTGTCGACCTCCGTTCCGTAGCCGAGAGGCCAGCACGTCTATATATGGCGCCGCCATCTCTGAGGTTCCGGGATCGATTCCCGGTCTTGTCAATGTAAAAACCTACTTTTCTATATTGTCTTGGGTCTTGGTGTTGTGGTGCCGTCGTTGTTACTAATTTCTATAACACAATTGCTTTAGCTACTTACCTTAGGATCAGAGCAATGTGTGTGATGTTGTCCAATATTTATATTTATTATATTTTAGTAAGTGACCGGATTTAAATCCGTTGCAATATGGTATCATTTCACATACCATTATCTGATTAGGTATTACTCATTCAAAACTGGAATACAGGGTTGCGCAAAGGCAAGTTCTGTAAAGGCAATATAATTCTTTATTAAAAAAAGCCAAACTAAATAATACAGAAGTGACTCAGAAATAGTAGCTTTATCTATGTAAATAATCCTACTAATATTATAAATGCGAAAGTTTGTAAGTATAGATGTATGTTTGTTACTCTTTCACGCAAAAACCACTGAACGGATTTGGATGAAATTTTGCATACATATAGAATATGATCTGGATTAACATATAGGATACTTTTTATCTCCGATAACTGATCCTGTGAGATACATTGAATAAATTAAAAAACACGCGAGCGAAGTCGCGGGCAACAGCTAGTAATAAAAATCAACAACCTTCAGTCGAATTGACAACCTCCTCCTTTTTTTGAAGTCGGTTAATATAAATACAAATAGATTATTTCGGATAACTTTAATCCTTGTTGTGGGTAAGTACTTAATACAAGAAAAAATATGTAACTTACGAAAAATTGATAGATACTCTTTTTAGGATTCCGTACCCAAAGGGTAAAACGGGGCCCTATTACTGAGGCTCCGCTTTCCTTCTGTCTGTCCGTCTGTCCGTCTGTCACCAGGCTGTATCTCATGAACCGTGCCGTGGTAGCTAGACAGTTGAAATTTTCACAGATGATTTCTGTTGCCGCTATAACAACAAATACTAAAAACGAGAATAAAATAAATATTTAAGAGGCTCCCATACAACAAACGTGATTTTTTTGCTCTTTTTTATAGATAATGGTGCGGAACTCATCGTGCGCGGGTCCGACTCGCACTTGACCGGTTTTTTGCACCATACAGAGTATTTACTCTGTATGGTGCAAAAAACCGGTAAATACATACCGGTTTTTGTAAAAATCAAGCTTAAGTAATTTTACTTAAGCTTGATTTTTACAAAAAGACGTAAGTACATCATTATTTAATTATTCCTATCCTGACGCCGGCCAAGTGCGTGCCGTGTCACGCGCAGTGTAGGGTTCCGTAGTTTCTCGTTACCACAATATATTTCAGCAATTACTCCATTTAATTAAGTCACTTTTAATGTTTTCCTCTAAGGAATTTTTAAACGACTAAATTGAACGACTGTTACTCTAAAACTAACTGTCTGTCTGTCTGTCTATCTTATCCGCTATGATTTTTCTTGAAAGTTCATGAAAAGCGCTATTGTCATGTTTTTTTTTTTTCAGATTTTTCAAACCAATGGTTTCGCGTTTAGAGGTAGGGGGGAGAATTACCATGACCGCGCATCTGGCTTTTGTTCAAAACAATCAAAAAGATATTATTTCTATCGTTCTATAGAACTTGATTTCTAGAATACAGAGTTAACTTCGGAAGGTAGTGCCAAATATCATCTGTGTATTTTTTTTTATATTTTATTATTTAATTTAGGACACCCAACAAAGCATACACCACACATTTACATACTAAATAAATAAAATACAGTGTTGCCTTACTTATAGGCTGCCACGACGTTCACAAAAATACTGCTGAGAACAGATATTATGTCTTAATTAATTTGAAGTAGATAAAAGTAAACAATATGACTTGATTATTACAACCTCTTAATATCGAATGAATCCATGAGTGAGGACTTAAATTTACGTAGCGAATAAGACATAACAACATTGGCATCGGGCGAACGAGAAAGTTTACTGAATTGGGACTGAATCCTATCAATTGCGGAAAAATGACCTAGGTTAGTCCTAAAAGTATTTGTCTTAAAAGGCAAATATCTGGATAACCGAGCCAATTTGGCTGGGACAATGGTAGGTGTATGTGTCTGTGTATTTAAAAATATTGTCTAAACCTTTTTTTTTATTTGGCATTAAAGAGGTTGCTGTGTGCTGTGTTTCTGACTTCTATAATACACAAGTGAAGATAAATAAAACTTGAAAAAAATCATCGACCTCAGGTGGGACCTCAAACCTTGCATGGAATTGCTGAAAACAAAAATTTACAAGTGCTTTAGCTACTTACAATAGGATCGGAGCAATGTACCTATGTGATGTTTTCCTTGTCCAATATGTATCTATACTAATATTATAAAGAGGAAAGATTTGTACCTATTTTTGTATGTTTGTAATGAATAGGCTCAAAAAGTACTGGGCCGATTTAAAAAAATCTTTCACCAATAGAATGCTACATTCTTCCAATTTGACATAGGCTACATTTCATTTTGAAAAAAATTAGGGATCCTTGGTAAAATTTGATGAATGTAACCGAAGGTGTAGAAAAATGAGTCTTAAAATGTCTTTCGAGGAATGCGCTGCCGAAACTATTAGCGATAATTGTCTACCCCGTGCGGAGCCGGGACGGGCTGCTAGTTTATTATATTTATGTAATAGCAGCCCTGTATACTTACCTGTCACATAATCCATGTGATTCACGTTTTGGGAATCAGTCATTGGAAATTATTATTTAAATGACATTTTCCTTTTCGTACATACATAACTCGGGGTTTTTAAATATGTTTTAACTATGACTTTATATGACGCAATTGGATTGATTAATTTCGTTTTTTATGTTTCATTCTTTGCAATGATTTGGTAATTCGGTATTTTTTTTTACTTTTGACTGAAATCTTAATACTAATATAAAAACTGACTGAAAGCCGTGTGGTGCCGGCACGTTAAAAGAATAGCACCACCCCTTCTCTTCCTGGGTGTCGTAAGAGGCGACTACAGGAGAACCGCCACAAGAAGACGGGCAGCAGCGTCTCCTCTCCACCATTGGCCAAACTGCGATCGCCAACCCGCCTGCCGAAGCGTGGCGATTATGGCAAAATCCTCCTTTTGGAGAGGCCTGTGTCCAGCAGTGGACTGATATATGATGATGATGATGATGAAATCTTAATATACAATGTGATATGGGCGGTAGGTACTTCTAACCCTGTTAGGCTAAGTTCGGTATCTATCTAATTTTATTGAAAAAAAAGATGTTATTTGGGGTCAAAACAAATCTGAAAAAATAAAGTTTTTTTCGAAAAAAAATTTATGTATTATTTTTTCTAGCCAAGAAAACTCTAAAAACCAGAAATAAAGTTAATGATTAGTTATTCTGTTCTTTTAGCTATTTTGTGATATTGCTTTCATGTTTCTACGACACATAAAACCTTTGTTATTGCCTAAAGTGTTAAAAAACCAAAATGGCCGCTTTTCATTTTTTTTGAGTTTGACCCCCCAAATTATTATTTTTGTCGCTAAAATTAGGTATCGCACTTAGCCTTAACGGGTTAGAAGTACCGCCCATATCACATTGTATAGAACAAAATCGAGTTTGTTAAAACACTTATAACTCGAGAACGGCTGTACCGAATATCAAGGTTTATAATTTGATGGATTTGTCTCCGCCCCATATAGCAGAATAAATAATAAAACATTGGCAAAGTTGACGAAATAAATAACTGTTTCGCGGTACGAAGTTCGCCAGGTCAGCTAGTTTTAGATAATATCTTTTCCATCCATCCATCAGCCGACAGACGTCCACTACTGGACATAGGCCTCCCCCAAGGATTTCCACGAAGATCGGTCCTGTGCCACCTGCATCCAGCGGCTTCCCGCGACCTTCACCAGATCGTCGGTCCACCTTGTGGGGGGTCTACCAACACTACGCCTTCCGGCCCGCTAATATCTTTTACTTCGTTTAAAATACTAGGTAATATCAATGTGCCTGAAATAATTTTATCTTATTATCAATTAGACAAATATGTAGTTATTAACCATTGACGAAAAATAAGGAGTGTAAAATGTTTTATTAAGATACAAAAAAATTTAAAAAACCACAATGTAAAAAAAGTTTTTTAAAATAATTAATGCATATTCTATCTACTGCTAAAATGCAAGCTTACACTTTTCTATACTGACTTTATATATCTATCAGCTATTTAGTTTGGATAAAAGTTGATATTTTAATGGTAAAAATAATAAAAAACATCACAAAGAAAATATCATATTCAAAATTGACATTCACACGCCCGCTAGAGCACATAACACTGTTTCATTATGTATGTACAAGCCAATATTTTTGTATATACGAATATTTTCTGAAAAAAATAAGCAGATATATTTCAGCTATAAAATCACCCCTTAAAAAATTGTCTAATAAATAATATGGCTGTATTAATAAACTTACCTATAAACATTATACAAATTAGTATTCTTAAACCTATATTACTTATATATTTACTACAAATTTACATTTGCATTGAATTATTGCGTCAGTTAAAATTAATAATTAGTTTAGTGCCTATACTATCATGCACACTACGACAAGTCAATCATGAAATGAATAATTATTGATCTAATAAATATTTAGACAACATATTTTTTTAGTAAAAAAAAATGTATTTTATTTTTTGAAAAAACTTTTACTTAGTTGCTTAGTAGAATATATAATTATATGCTTAAGTATATATTTAAAAAAATCCACACCACGCTTTGACTCAAAGCTGTTAGTGGAGTGAGCAATTGAACATAAATAAAATAAAATAAAAAGGTACATACATTATGTCAACTTATTCACCTGAAGATCAAGTAAATAAATATAAATCATAAAAAAAATATTCCAACCCTTAACAGTTAGTTTATTTATAATATGGTTTTTTGCAATTTCAATATGGGTCCCATAGAAAAAGTTATTATAGTTCCACAATAGCATCATCCTCTAGAATAAGTATAATAATGAATTATAACGTTATTTATATGAAAAAAAAAACAACCTATGCATAAAAATATCTCGTACAATGTCTGTATGTACCAAAATATCTAGTCTAAGTATATACCGTCTGTGACTAAATAAAAATTTAATCGCGCACGACATCGTTCGCTTCCGAAATCCGACTTACTACGATCACGCGGGCCCGGCGCGCGCGCAGCCGGCTAGAGCGTGGGCGCTGGGGCGGCCACGCTATGGACTATAGTTAGGACTAAATAAATAAATAAATATTGGACAACATCACATACATTGCTCTGATCCTAAGGTAAGTAGCTAAAGCACGCGTGTTATAGAAATCAGAAACAACCACGGTACCACAACACACTGACCCGAGCCAATATAGAAAAGTTCGTTTTCTACATTGACCCGACCGGGGATCGAACCCGGAACCTCAGAGATGGCGGCGCCATTTAAAATCCATATATAAATGCTATGTTGAAATGAGAAATTGAATATTATCATTTTCAAAAAAGAATACAAATCGGATTTTAAAAATTATGTTTTGTATAAAAAAATATGATATCAAATTTCTAACTTCACCATTTACCTAACACCCTGTTTATTGTAGTTATAGTTAAAAAAACATAAAACACACTGGCCGAAACCACAACTTTCGTATTTTTTTCGGTCCCTTGTACAACCTATTCGAACTATTGTGGCGTCATTATTGATTGATTAATTAGTTAAAACGACAAAACTGCTCCGAAAAAAAATATGATTTATATAAATCCGAAAATCAATACAATACACCTTTCTTAATTTTTTCTCTTTGAGTCATTTTATACGTAACATTATTATTTTGCAAAAATGTTGTCAAAAGATTTCTTATTAAAAAAAAAAATTGACAACTTTGCACTCTTGACTGATAATAGAAAGAAAATAGCGCCTTACGTACCATTTTGCGCGTCAGTGTACTTTGTGTTCGCGGTGAGGGCAGCCGCGGACATCGACGGGCAGAAGCGGTCTTTATTGCTTCGCGGTCTGCAAAGCGCCTTAGACGTTATCAAATCAAAAAAAGACGACGGCAAACATTAAAATTCAATAATTTACAAATGAAAAGTCCCAAAACTATTAAAAAAAACATTAGGTATTCGAAAACTACAAAATATCTGCTGAACGATCATGCTGGTGAATCGAATATCTCCGAAATCTCTGTACTTTCAATAAATCTGTAATTAACTCAATACGGAATTTTACAAGATGTGATGTAAGAATTTTACTTCTCATAAGAATTACAATTAATTCACTCACAAAGAAACACTTTGTTGTTGAACAAATATGATATATTGTAACAAATATGATACATAATTGTAGCACATAAATGATGAAGAAGATGTGTTCTTTCAATATCTAAAAAATAAATAAACAGGGACTACTTGTCATAAAATAATATTTTTGTTTAATAGAAATTTGCTCTCAGTCGCACAATTCTGTTAATTATTTTATAGTTATTGATTTTCAAAAATCAAAGACGCTAGAATCATCATGCAAATTGTCCCATCGTAAAAAGAAATAAAAAGTTATAATTAAAAAATAATAACATGTTCCCTTAGACCTTTTACCTCTTATCCAAAATTTTCAGGAAATTAAAAAAAACTGTATTTGTAAACCAAGAAACGTATGGACTTAATTTTTATCGGAAATTACTATAATTAATTCAGTTGTTCGCCATAGTCGTCGTTTTTCAGTCACAACTTCACAAGCCTGTAGAAATCTGCTGTATCAAACAAAAACTGCAATAAACTCGACAAAAATGCACTTGGTGTTTCACTTACCTGCTATAATTAGCGAAGGTCATTCGGTATTCTGACGAGGCCTGTATATCTGGAACGTGAATCTGATAACATAATATAAACGTTGTTTCCCAAAACTTTATTAGCTTACATGATCGTAAACTATAATTAAAACGTTTCCCGAAGCGTGCGAGGGCAAAACAATAATGCTAAAACTGTCTCACTTTACTTTAAGGACGTTGCCCCTGACCTCATTCAAACAAACTGTCAATAAACTCGAGAAATATCCCGTGAATTTATTGCTTAATCATTGTCGCACTACGTTTATTCATATCACCCCGGCGACTGTGGTCACGCGTCTATATAACCCGTCTGCGCACTGCTCACGGTTTAGTTCGTCCGATCACCGCGCCGTGCTGAACGTACGTGTTAGATATGGCAGCAATAGACATGCTGTCGTCAGAACAATTGTTCTACGGACACAGCCCGCCGGCTGGCTTCCTGGCGGACTACACCCCACCTAGACGACCAACAAAACTCACGTCTAGGGGATACTCTGCGCCATGTTTGGCCGCCTTAAAACCGGTACAGCTGACCCTGAAGAATGCAACGCGGTCTTGCATCAGAATGCCGACAGAAAAGAAGAATAAGAAAGTGGTGTTCGCAGATGATAGAGGATTTGCGTTGGAACAAGTGAAGTTTATGACGGAACCATCACATGTGCCACCGTACTGGGCGCTCAGAGTCGTCGCCAGTCCGCTGCTGGAGAGAAAGCCGCCTCCACAACCCGTGGTCGATTTATGGGAGGCCAGATTTGTGCAGCCCGCTTCAGACTATGTGGAGTTCCGCAGAAGAATCACAGATGAGTTTGTGGCGTTAGAAAACGTGATAGTTAAACAGAACGAGTGTGCTGTCGATGGGACTGTTAAAGTTAAAAACTTGGATTTCTTAAAAGAAGTATTTGTGAGAATCACGTCAGACGGGTGGACGACTAGTGAGGACACTTTCTGTGCGTTCGTTGAATCAGGGCCTCTGAATAAAAGTGGAGCGTCGATGTACGATACCTTCGGCTTCAGACTGCAGCTTCCAATCCATTCCAGACGGCTGGATTTCTGCGTTTGCTTCAAATGTAAAGGTGAAGAGTACTGGGATAATAATAAGGGACAGAACTATACGATAGAGAAGTCGTCAGTGAGGAATCTACCAGCGGTGTCCACGGCCAGGATAAAGTTCGGGAATTCCTGGACAGCAAGGTCCGACGGAAACGGGACCGTCCCCTATTGGTGAAATGAGTTATACAAACTCTTAACTTGGTTTATGCTTCAATCAACCTTAACGGTTGGTGTTGTGATCAATAGTGCCATTCGGTGTCTGTGCCAAAAGGAATTTCAAGAAACGAGTAAGTCAAGTCTTGAAAATTCATTTCTGATTATATAGTTTGAGCAATAGGTGCTTTAATTGGTGCTGTTTGTGTGAAACAAAGATTTAGTTACTGATTTAGGTTGCCAAATTGATAAATACGTTAGCTAGGAAATATTTTGCATGGTAACTATGTTTTATATCTAAATATGTAGGTAATTATATAAAATTATCGCATGCCAATACTAGCCTTAATGAAGAATATATTTTATATTGATTTATAGATTATAAAAGGCTATCTCTGAGTTTATTTATACATTTAGTTTGGGATAATAGGTATATCTCATATGTTTGCCAAAATTATGAATATATCTTTAAATATCTTCGAATATAATAAGATCTTTCAGTGTTTGATTCTAGAAGTAATTATCTAAGAAAGATAAATTACTTATTATGACTGATGGAACACTATATTAATATGTTTTTGTAAACTGACACATTGTCATTCTAATTTATATCTGTTAATTATTTATACATGAGGCAAGTGATAATGATAGTGACTTGAAACTAATTTACTTAAATAGTAACTATAGTCTGACTATATTTACATATTTAGCAGTTATTTGTATCCGTAATTAAATAATTATCGCGAATTGTCGTTATTAACAACAGTTGACAAGACAGTTCTCATTATACATGGAATATCATCATCATTATCATCACCAGCCTATATCAGTCCACTGCTGGACACAGGCCTCTCCAAAAGGAGGATTTTGCCATAATCGCCACGCTTGGCAGGCGGGTTGGCGATCGCAGTTTGGCCAATGGTGGAGAGGAGACATGGAATATATAATATAATAAATGAAATAAAACGAATTGAAGTGTCCCTAATTTTGGCAAGCATATTTTATGGAATGAAGTGTACATAATGTTAAGACTGAGTTATATTTTCTATTTATATTGGAAAAGTCTCGATGTTTCTAATTTATAGGTCTGGTTTGATCTTTTTAAAAATGAATTATCGATGATTGATTATGAAAATGGGTTAACATGAGATGATGAGATGATTTTAATTAGAAATTTGAATAGTACGTTGTTTTTTGGTAGCGCAAAATGGGAAATCTCGAGCAAAAGCTGTGTCATAGATAAGAAATTGTTATATTCAATTGTAGTCCTATTTAAAAGCCTCAGTCTTCATTTATTTTAAATGAAGGGTTGATTTAATGAATTCTTTTATAAAATGAACATTGAAATCAGTTTTTTTTCCTGATAAACCGAAGCAGCTGATCGGTTATGAGGAAGTAAAATAAATAAGGTTCCAATGTTCGTCTCATATTTAGAAAGGTTATTGTTTAAGGCCATAAATAAGCTTTTAATAGGTGCAGAAACAAAAAATGGCGTTACACTCGTAATAAATACATAAAATCTTAATATATAAAACAAAGTCGGGTTTGTTACAACACTTATAACTCGAGAACGGCTGGACCGATTTTCATGGTTTATAATTTGTTGGATTTGTCTCCGCCCCGAATAGCAGAATAAATAGTTAAAACATTGGAAAAGCTGACGAAAAAAAATACTGTACGAAGTTCGCCGGGTCATCTAGTAATGAATGTTTTCCAATTTCTGATAAAAACGTCGGCTCTTTTGATTTAGTTAACGAATATGTAAGTAGGAAATGTATACAAACTTTTCTGTCCTTGGATATAATTATGCAGTTCTGCCCCTCTAGCATGTGCAACAAAACACGATATGATACGATATGATATAGCGATTTATCGCATATTTTTTGTCGAAATATGAACTTTTTTCAAAAAAGTGAGCATAACTGTGACGTCGCCGACACGGACATGCTTACTGTTTCAAAAAAAATTCAAGATGGCGGCTATGTTATCATATTTTGAAAGTAAATAGGCGATAAATCGCTATATCATATCGTATCATATCGTGTTTTGTTGATCGTGCTAGAGGGGCTGGCACTATATCAGCCGTCTTGTCCATTTTTAGCAGTCATTGTTGTGATGAGACCAAAATGTCTCAAATGCACGAGAGACAGACAGAGGCGTAGTATATGACGTGTATATACATCATATGACGTAAATACGCATCAATTGGCGTGTATATTTGGGTACTGATGCAAATATATACATCATTTGACGAATATAACCTGCGTATGACGTATATAGGAACGTATGCAACATGTTATGTTTGATTTAATTATAAATGTAATACATAAGGTAATGTGTTTTTCAGATAATGTCGGTCTTGACGATTGTAACGTCGAATGCGAAATGTATCAAACAATTGGGATTATTTTGAGAAAATACGGTTTAATAAATCTAGTCATTCTATAATCAATTTATAATAATATCTATAAAACGAAGTTTATTTTACGTATCCAAAAAGAAACTTATGAAGTGTCATTTACGAAATATCTTTACGGATTTTTATAAAGTTCCTAAGCAAACTGAAAGGTTTAAAAATATTTACTTTTTTAGCTTTATAAATGATACTTATATACAAAAAGTCATTTACTTAATTATATTCGAATAAAATATTACGAATTATTTTCTCCAAATGATCTCCTATTTGAGATAAATTGTTGCTCAAGAATCGATTACATAAATACATTTAAAGTCAAATATAATCATAAAATATATTTTAAAAGTATGTTTACAAAAATTTTGTGTAGTCAAACGTTAATTTAATTTGACTTTAAACAATTAAAATATAATATACACCACATTTTTGGTATATACAAAGATGTACGCGTGTATATTTATATTTTATTAATACATAAAACAGTTGCAGCTTCTGACATGTGTATTTGATTGGAAAATAATCAAAATAAATATAAAATAAACTATAAAATGTCCTTAAACTTATTAATAACTACTTTAGTTCATAAATTAGTTAAAAAGTTTTTTTTATAAAATTATATTTTTGTTTCAAATCATACGTTCCGTTATATTATAAGTCACATTTTTAAATATTATTTGAAAAGAAGATGAATGGAAGTAAATTATTATTGAAGCGAAAGAATATTTTTTTAATGATACATCATTAATAAATTACGTGGTTAAATTATGATTTTAACGAAAGAACTGATTAAATCTTAATGTTATTTGCTAGTTTATAATGTTATGTTTGTGCGAATATAATGATTTATTGTAATAATAATTTTGTACGAGAATCAGTTATAATGACGACAGTTCCCATATTTTTAAATACATTTTTTATTAATCATAATTTTGTTTTATTTTATCTTAATAGTTTATGTGAATTTGTACGATTGATTGTGTTGCTTAATTATACTCTTTATTGGCTGAACGGATTTAGATTTGTATACATATATACATATCCAAGATAATTGAAATTCGTTTAGGTGCTGATTCTAGTGCCGAAATAAAACAAATTTTACTACGGGCTAATTTTAAAATCACAAAAAATATATTTAGTAGGTAATATACAATGTGATTTGGGCGGTACTTCTAACCCGTTAAGACCAAGTTCGGTATCTAATTTTATTGACTAAAAAAGTAATTTGGGGTCAAAACAACTCTGCAAAAAAAATTTTTTTTTTGAAAATAATTTAATGATTTTTTTTTTGTCTAGCCAAGGAAACCCTAAACACCAGAAATGAAGTTTATGGTCAGTGACTCTGTTAGCTATCTTGTGGTATTTCTTCCATGTTTCTACGACACATAAAACCTTTGTTATTGTCTAGTGTTAAAAAAAATGGCCGCTATTCATAGGGTTTGACCCCCCAAATTATTATTTATGTCGATAAAATTAGATGATGCCCTTAGCCTTAACGGTTTAGAAGTACCGCCTATAGCACATTGTATAATTCATTTTATACAGGGTGTCCAAGAGAATAGGACGCTCCTTAAAACGACGTGATCAGCTGGTCATATACAACAACTTTTTCTATGGGAGCAACATCGAAATCGAGAATTTTTTTTCAGCTTCTCCATACAAACTTACCTCGCATACCTCGATGATAATGTATGGAGCATCTGAAAATAAAATCACGATTTCGATGTTGCTCAAATGTTGCTGAAATGTTGTTGTATATGACCAGCTGATCACGTGGTTTTAAGGAGTGTCCCATTCTTTTGTACAACCTGTATATTAATATAGACTTTTATATTTTGTTGTTGTTTGAGTATGGCAACAACCCCCCGATGACAGAAGTCACTGGGGGAGGCCTATGTTCAGCAGTGGACGTTCTGTGGCTGAAATGATATTTTGCTGACATTTCAATATAAGTCCCATGGTGAATTTGACGTATTTGAGTCCCGAAATCAGGGGATCTACTTATCTAACCAAGGGGTTCGGGGAAAAAATGAATATGGGGACCTAATTTAAAACAAAAACTTTAAAGAACCAAAACCACTTACTCATCAGCTCACCACGAGTAAAACACCCACTGCTGGGCATAGGGGGGAAGCGAGGGGCTAGTAGTAACATGGGCAAGTGCTAGAATAACACCCTATAGAAATGCTCAGATTTGTCTTAGATTTTAAGTTTTTTCATCTTGTAGATTTAATATTGAACCGGATATTTTTGATTTTTTTGATAATTATTTCCTATTTGGCTTAATTTTTAACTATACAGGGTGTTTGTTGTCAATTTGAACATGTGGTATGTTGTGGCGCTCCTGCTGTTAGAAATGCACCTTACATTGAAAAGGATAACGTTTGTTTTCGCGCGCCATGGTGACTATAATTGCATTGAACTTTGCAGTTCTAGGTTGCACAGAGATAGTGCGTGCTTATTTTTTATAAATGAGACAACATTATCCACGCGTACCATCTTTAATCAGTGTATAGTTATTTAATTTGAAAAAAAAAGTTTGTTTTTAGATCGTTTATATCGTAGATCGATTTAGTTACTGATTCTGAGTGGTGCCTGAAAATTTGGCACCCCTTTGCAATGTAACCCTGTATAACAGCTGATCTACATATTACGAGGCATACAGTCACATATAACTTCTTGCTCGAAATATCAGAAAATATTTATGCTACTTTATAAATACGAGTTACATAAATCAAGTCGATAGCTTTATCTCGGGAAGCCGTATAAATCATTACCAGTGTCATGATATTTATTACTAAGACGATAAGGTATAAAATCCTCTGGTTTTACTCTGGTGGCCTCAATAATGACCTACGGCGACGGAAGGGCCTTGGTGCTATTTTGACCAGGAGACGTATTTATGAAGCATTCGACATGATATATTGTTTTAAACTTTCATGGTCACTAACATTAGAATAGTTTGTTACGAGATTGCTACCATGTACCTTATTTTTGAGTTCCTCAACTCAAAAACAAGGTACATGTTAGCAATCTCGTAACAAACTATTCTAACATTCGAAATGAATCTTGAATTCGAACACGAATACGATTCGTGTGCGAACTCTATTTCTATCGCTCCCGATTTTACGCATTTTTTTATCACTCGAATTGTCTGTGTTGCTTGCTATTATGGTAAAATTCTTGTATCTATTTTCGTTTCACGCAGAAAGTATTAAAAACCGGAATGCAAAAACTTATTGTTTTTAAAAACCGGCAATGAATCGCTAGAACGGAACGAAAAAAAAGTTTTTAATCTGTCTAAGTCATATTTCCGAACTTTCTACTAGTAGAATCGAAATACGAGTTGGTCGAACCACTCGTTGCAGAATTCACGGAATGAATTTTCAAAAATAGAGATTTTAGTCATTCGCATGCGAATCTAGCCATTTCGTATTCGAATTGGAATTCGCATGATTCAAAAATACGTCTCCAGAGAGATGATACTATATGCAATGAATGTAGGTAGGTTTACAAGTTATAATTGGGATGTTGACATCATTCATAAAATTTAATAATGTTATTATACAGGGTGTACAAGAGAATGGGACACTCCTTAAAACCACTTGATCAGCTGGTCGTATACAACAACTTTTTATATGGAAGCAACATTGAAATCGAGAATTTTTTTTTCAGCTTCTCAATACAAACCTACAACCATACCTCGATGATAATGTATGGAGCATCTTAAAATAATATCACGATTTCGATGTTGCTGTACACCCTGTATAAGTAAAACAAAGTCGGGTTTGTTACAACTCTTATACCTATCTCGAGACGGCTGGACCGATTTTCATGGTTTATAATTTGTTAAAATTTGTCTCCGCCACGAATAGCAGAATAAATAATAAAAATATTAGAAAAGCTGACGAAAAAGAATTATTCACTGCTAGGCGGTACGAAGTTCGCCGGGTCAGCAAGTTAGGTAAGTACAAAACGTTTTGTGACCTACAAGTTTTTTTTTATCATCTCGGGTCTGGGTGTTGTAGTACCGTCTTTGTTTCTGATTACAATATCACATGTAGGATCGGAGCAATGTGTGCAGGAAACTTTAACTTTCTCGACGGTAAAGAATATAGGTAAGTAATTGTCAAGAATCCTACAAATATTATAAATGCGAAAGTTTGTAAGCATGGATGTCTGTTTGTTACTCTTACACGCAAAAACTACTGAACGGATTTGGATGAAATTTTGCATACATATAGAATATGGTCTGGATTAACATATAGGATACTTTTTATCTCCGATAAATGATTCTGTGAGATACATTGAATAAACTAAAGGTCACGCGGACAAAAGCTAGTCATGTATATTTATAACGGAGCGGGACAAAGCGTTATAAGATATCACATTTCTTTATAAACAAAATAAACCTAATATTTGCTGACTCTTAATATTAATTGATGTTATGTTTATTGATGGGTATGTCTAACCTATTAGACGACCTCCGTAGCCGAGAGGCGAGCACGCCGGACTATATGGCGTCGCCATCTCTGAGGTTCCTGGTTCGATCCCCGGTCGGGTCAATGTGGAAAACGACCTTTTCTATATTGTCTCGGGTCTGGGTGTTTTGGTACCGTCGTTGTTTCTGACTTCTATAACACAAGTGCTTTAGCTACTTACCATAGGATCAGAGCAATGTTGTCCAATATTTATATTTATTTATTTATAATCTATATTTTATCACAAAACGACGCGTAGCATTGCAATAATGTAGACTACTACATTTGTCTTTGTTGAGGTGCTCGTAGCTCAGTGGCGGCAGCGCTTTAGTATCGGTAGCTAAAGTTAAGCAACCAACGCCGCGGTTGTGAGTGGATGGGTGACCATTCCAACCATAATTAGTTACTTTTATCACGAGCGCCTCCGTGCTTCGGAAGGCACGTATCAAGCGATATCAGCCGAGACCAACTTTTAACGTGCCTTCCGAAGCACGGAGACGCTCGTGATAAAAGTAACTTATTAAGGTTGGAATGGTCACCGATCCACTTCTCGGCTGATATCGCTTGATATAAGTCGTAAAGCGTAGTCAGAGGCCTTAGGGCGGCTTGATGATTACATCTGACAGTAAGGTTTAGTCACTGCCTTACAACACCCCTCCACCAATCCGCACTGGGCCCGCGTGGTGAAGTATGGCCCAAACCTTGGTACGTATACAGGCTGTACAAAAGAATGGGACACTCCTTAAAACCACGTGATCAGCTGGTCATATTTACTATAACAACTTGTCGATAAAAAAAAATTCAGATTCTCCATACAAACTTACTCGCATACCTCGATGATAATGTATCGAGCATCTAAAAATACGATTTCGATGTTGCTCCCATAGGAAAAGTTGTTGTATATGACCAGCTGATCACGTGGTTTAAAGGAGTGTCCCATTCTTTTGGACATCTGTATAGGCATACTTTACTACATTTTTCTAGTTAAAGATACACAGATATTATAGACCCATCGCCACAAAACCTCAGAAAATTTAGATGTAAGTAAAGAATTCATGTAATTGTTTTATCAATTTGTATTACTTAGGTACCATAAAAAAGGCTATGGCAGAATAACAGAGTTTGCGGGTTTCCTGCACCCACTGAGCCATAGACCATTTTGACTTATAGCATTAAGTTTGCCTAAAGACAAATAAATACATTCTATTCGATTCTATTCTATTCTATGCAATGCAACACAATCTACTTTCACATATCAAGAACCCAATTCACGACATCATAGCAATGAAATCTTATCGCCTTTGCACATTGTAAGGTTGGGGACACATTACCTACATCTTACTAATAAATATTGAAGTTTTATGGCCTTACTACAAAAAAATAGACTAGTGTTGAACACTTGTCTAAAGATAAGTCGACCAATTTGAAACGTTTCTTATTATCTCAACTTAACTTAAGCCCGGTTCCTATATCCGAGAAACGGTTGGTTTTGCTAACGGATGGTAGGAATTGTCAACTTGACATACTCAAAAGCGTTCCTATAGATGACGCTTCGTCAAATTTTATAGGAACGACTATAACGGCTCGTCACTTTTGACACCAATACGATCAGTTGCTGATGAACACTTACGCATAGTACAATATAGGAACCCGGTGTTAATGTCTGATGTGTCAACATTTCAAATTGGTTGACTAACCTTAAGACAGGTGTTCAAAACTAGTCTATCTTTTTGTAGTAAGGCCATTAATGTTTGTTTCACATTTTAATAGCTAAACGGAATAGGTAGCAATAACGATTGGGAAAAAAATGAAAGTCCGTCAATTGAAGATAAATAACACTTGAAAAAAAAATCATCGACCTCAGGTGGGACTCGAACCCACGTCCCATCGCATACCGGGCATACCTCAGGTGGGTTCGAGTCCCACCTGTGGTCGATGATTTTTTTCAAGTGTTATTTATCTTCAATTAACCTTGCATGGAATTGCTAAAAACAAAAATTTACGAAAGTCCGTCAGTTAGGTAATAAAAAAATAATGGACTCTTAGTTTTTCTTTTGTCAATCAACCGAAAAATTACAAAGATAAAGCGCGGCAAAGTTGGGGCACATTCAGGGTGTAAAAAAAGGCTTAACGAAGCCTTAAACCACGAATTCTATACATAAAACCAAGTAGAATGCAATAAAAATAATTGCTGGGAAATGACTTTTATTTTTGGGTATCAAAAAAAAAAAACTTATTTCTAACCCGCAATGTATAGCGCGCACGCCGCAGACTATGCCTGTGTGTGTAAGCGGTCGGCGCGAGCGGGTGGCGCGAGAGCACTGCGCACGATTCATTGCCGGCTGTGCCCTTTAAAGGCCTTTTATGAAAGAAGCACTGAAAATTTTTATCATGTTTCTTTGTAAAAAAGTTTAGTATTATCAAACAGAAGTCAATTTTGTAAAAATTTTGAAAAAAAAATGTAACTTTGACTGTCAATAACTCGGTAACCCGTCATTTCTCAGGTATAGTGTAAAAGAAAAAAATGATCGTAATAATACGTAGAATATGTGGTATTCGGCTTGGTTAAGCCTTTTTTTACACCCGATATACAGGGTGTAAAAAAGGCTTAACGAAGCCTTAAACCACGAATTCTATACATAAAACCAAGTAGAATGCAAAAAAAATAATTGCTGGGAAATGAATTTAATTTTTGGATATCAAAAAACATAACTTATTTCTAACCCGCAATGTATAGCGCGCACGCCACAGACTATGCCTGTGTGTGTGAGCAGTCGGCGGGCGAGCGGGTGACTGGCGGGAGAGCACTGCGCACGATTCATTGCCGGCTGTGCCCTTTAAAGGCCTTTTATGAAACAAGGTCTGAAAATTTTTATCATCTTTCTATGTCACAAAGTTTAGTATTATCAAACAGAAGTCAATTTTGTAAAAATCTTTGAAAAAAATTTTTAACTTTGACTGTCAATAACTCGGTAACCCGTCATTTCTCATGTATAGTGTAAAAGAAAAAAAAGATCGTAATAATACGTAGAATATGTGGTATTCGGCTTGGTTAAGCCTTTTTTTACACCTGATATATAGTTCGGGAGAGGGGGCTCGTGTTGTCACTGCTAAAGTAAAAATTTAACCTAGGCGCGATGATGCCTGTGTAGGTTTTTTTTTTCAGAAAAAGCCTGTCTTATTTAATGTACCTACAAAAAGAAACGAAAGGATAAACTTTAGTGATCCGCGAATTATAATGCCTGTCTTAGTTTACCGCCGGCCGCACGCCCGAGTGAAGCCTCTCCAGACAGACGCGGCCAGGAGACGTATTTTTGAAGCATTCGAAATGAATCTTCAATTCGAACACGAATACGATTCGTGTGCATATAGGCAATTAGGCAGTGCCTACCTGATAAATCAAATGAGGTAGGGTATGTCCTTACATATGTGTTTTATTGATAAAAACTACTGATTTTCATCAATGAAACACCTTAGTAAGTACCTACTGCCTACCTTGGCAACATAGAAAATGTTGGTCTACCCTCCACACAAAAACTATACCTACTTGACATACTGTATTAACCTGCGTGATCCTCTTCTGTAATTAAATTGAATCTTAGTTTAGATGAATCTCGTGTATTACTTCTTGACATTATATACTTTGATTTATTTTATTTAACTAATTTAATGCGACTGTTTTTCTTTTGAATTTTAAATATGACGATTTTATATTTAAATAATAATAATAGTAATATTGTATTTGTAAATATAAATAAGAATGCAATACCCTTACAGGGTCCATAAGTATGATCTCACACAATGTAACACCTTATGTATACACTTATGACGCAATAAATGAATATGAATACCTTCAAATAAAACCAATGCCCGCCAATGCGCGGCAGTGTGAATTAATAGCGGCTGGAGCCACGGCCCGCGGTAAGCCGCTACCTCAGGCCACGTCTGTCTGGGACAGGCTTAAAAGTTTTAGTTTTAAGTTAAAACTGATGCCTGTCAAAAGCGGGAAATTACCTGTCAGATGGCTCCTGCCAGACTCAAACATATACGCCACTTGTGTAACCCCAGCCTTACTCCCAGAGCAACGATAGTACAATGCGGTGCATTCTTTATTGTGATAATGTGATAGATGACCTCACAGACTCACGTGGAGTAGCATGCATTCATAGGCAAACATCAATAAAGATTATTCTCATCTTATCTTATAAATAAAATAGTTTTCCTTCAATTAATATAACTGTTACATAAATAAGTTTAAGTTTATTCCACAATCACACCAATTATCTTGCCCCAAACTAAGCAAAGCTTGTACTATGGCGACTAGATAACGGATAAACATACGTAAATACGTTTATTAATATATAATACAGTATATATAATAGTATATTGGACAACATCACATACATTGCTCTGATCCTAAGGTAAGTAGCTAAAGCACTTGTGTTATAAAAATAAGAAACAACGGCGGTACCAAAACACCCAGACCCGAGACAATATAGAAAAGGTCGTTTTATACATTATCCCGACCGGGGATCGAACCCGAAACATCAGAGATGGTGGCGCTATATCAAGTCCGGCGTGCTCGCCTCTCGGCTACGGAGGCTGTCAGCTATTTGCATTGATGTGATTGGTGTTACAGCTATTGGTGTGATTGTGGAAACAATTTATTTATACAGGATGTACAAAAGAATGGGCCACTCTTTAAATCCAGGTGATCAGCTGGTCATATAAAACAACTTTTCCTACGGGAGCAACATCGAAATCGGAATTTCATTTTCAGATGCTCCATACATTATCATCGAGGTATGCGAGTAGGTTTGTATGGAGAAGCTGAGAAATATTTATCGATTTCGATGTTGCTTGAAAAGTTGTTGTATATGACCAGCTGATCACGTGGTTTTAAGGAGTGTCCTATTCTCTTGTACACCCTGTATATTTAAGTTACTTAAGTTACAAATAACGTGAGCATCAAGATGGCGGGATCAAGCTTCGGATTCAAAATGCTTCGTATCAGGGTATTAGTGCTTTATATGTACCATTTGCTATGCTCGGTGTTTCTTTGCGAGATCAAATCAGAAATGAGGAGATCCGTGAACGAACCAAAGTCGCTGACATATCCCGATTAGCCGGCTGAAGTGGCAGTGGGCGGGGCACATAGCACGTAGAACTGACGGCCGATGGGGCAGAAAGGTTCTGGAATGGAGGCCGCGTATCGGTAAGCGCAGCGTAGGACGCCCACCCACAAGATGGGCAGACGACCTGGTAAAGGTTGCAGGACGACGCTGGATGCAGGCCGCTTCCAATCGGCTGATCTGGAAGTCACTGGGGGAGGCCTATGTTCAGCAGTGGACGTCCTGTGGCTGAGATGATGATGTACCATTTGTACCCCGACCTAGACATTTGTACCTATGCAAACTAAGACGGCACGTCAAATGTTCCTGGTCCCGCCACTATGACGTCAAAGTGGCGGAACTAATTTAAAGCGCTGCATACACACATAACGCATATAAGATCCGATTTTATTAGTGTTCATCCTGTTAACCTGTGACTATATGTGTACCATAAAAACTAAAAAAGTTAAAAATTTAAATCAACAACATTGACTTCATATTGCATAAACTCGTCCTATCTTTGGTACGTTTAACCATCTGATTATCCGTCTTATTCCTTCCCCTTGTCAGAGCGAGAGCCGTTTTGACGTAGGTATCTGTAAATTGTTGAAACTATATCAAAGTCGCCAAATCACACAAAACAGGCCAAGTGCGAGTCGGATTCGCGCGGAAATACGTTTGTTGTATGTGAGCCCCCTTAAATATTTAATCTATTCTGTTTTTCAGTATTTGTTGTTGTAGCGGCAACAGAAATACATCGTCTGTAAAAATTTCAACTCTCAAACTATCACGGTTCATGAGATACAGCCTGGTGAAAGACGGACAGACAGACAGACAGACAGGCAGACAGACAGACGGACAGCGGAGCCTTAGTAATAGCAGTGGCGTGCATTGGTTTTATTTCGGGGTAGGTACCTACTGTACTTCAAATGTGCATTATTAATAAAAATCAGTGGTTTTCATCAATAATCCACATTTGTAAGTACCTACTGCCTACCTCATTTCAACTATCAGGTAGGCACTGCCTATATGCACCGCACGCCCCTGAGTAATAGGGTCCCGTTCTACCCTTTGGGTACGGAGAGAGTAGTAAGACTTTGTACTTGCTGAGTACTTGATCGCGATCTCGCGGTCCTTGGCCCACACCCACAGCTCACGTGGCCGGCGGCCAGCATGCCCTCGTAACAAGTAACAACGGCCGCGCGATAACCCACAGATGATCGAGCCACGTGGCTGCGCAAGCGCCGATAGGTACGCACTACGCACGGGTTAGAGTTAACTATAACCAGCTCAGGAGACGTATTTTTGAATCATGCGAATTCCAATTTGAATACGAAATGGCTAGATTCGCATGCGAATGACTCATCATCATCATCACCAGCCTTTATCAGTCCCCTGCTGGACACAGGCCTCTCCAAAAAGAGAATTTTGCCCTAATCGCCACGCTTGGCAGGCGGGTTGGCGATCGCAGTTTGGCCAATGGTGGAGAGGAGACGCTGCTGCCCGTCTTCTTGTGGCGGTTCTCCTGTAGTCGCCTCTTACGACACCCATAGGAAGAGAAGGGGTGGTGCTATTCTTTTAACGTGCCGGCACCACACGAGATACAATGCGAATGACTAAAATCCCTATTTTTTATTCCGTGAATTCTGCAACGAGTGGTTCGACCCACTCGTATTTCGATTCTACTAGTAGAAGGTTCGGAAGTATGACTTTGACAAGCAAACTTAAGGTTCTCAGATAAAAACCTTTTTTTTTCGTTACGTTCTATGCGATTCATTGCCGGTTTTTAAAATCAATAAGTTTTTGCATTGAGGTTTTTAATATTGTCTGAGTGAAACGAAAATAGTTACAAGAATTTTACTATAATAGCAACACATAATTCGAGTGATTCAAAAATACGTAAAATCGGGAGCAATAGAAATAGAGTTCGCACACGAATCGTTTACGTGTGCGAATTCAAGATTCATTTCGAATGCTTCAAAATTACGTCTCCAGTGTGTAGACTGGGTTTCAACCATTGACTTAGAATAGGCTTGTTGACAAAATTTTAAAAATTGGTTAGTAATTTACCTTAATATCCATTTAACATCCAAAAAAGTTCATTTGAAAAAATAATAGGTTAAAAATATGTATTTTGAGTTTTAAAATAACGATTTACATTCACCGCGAAAACGCTCGAGTCTGTCAAAGCGTCTAATGACGTCACGTCCGGCTAAACGAATTGTGTAAGTCCTAATTCCATAGTGAATTTAACACTAGTCATTTTTAATATGATTTAAAAAATACCGACAGAGATTGCTAAAAACGGGATATTTATTAAATGAAACAATTTATTGTCCGAAAATTTTAGGATTATCAACGAAGTTTTGCACTGCGTGACGTAATTCTTTCTGATTGGTGTTCACTGTTATGTGACTGTAAGTCAAATTTTAAAGAATTTGTTTCCTAAAAATATTGAAAATTCAACTTGGATGGGCAGGGTTCGGAAAACTACGCAAAATCTCGTCCAAAATACCTCAGTGCCTAAAGACGAAAGTATACAACCAGTGTGTGTTACCAGTGATGACATACGGAACAGAAACGTGACCTCTCACTATGGGCCCCATAAGAAAGCTTAAAGTTGCACAGCGCGCTAATTGTCCAATATTTAAATCAATTTATTTACATAGCCACGTATGAAATGTAATACACGCTTTTGAGCCCAAACCTCGACTATTTTACTACTCCATACAAACTTAAGTGGAACTACAAGTATTCATTCAGGCATGCAGCATCTAAAAAAACCGGACAAGTGCGAGTCGGACTCGCGCACGACGGGTTCCGTACCATTATCTATAAAAACGGCAAAAAAAACCACGTTTGTTTTATGGAAAATTACCCTCTTAAACATTTACTTATTCTGCTTTTTAGTGCTTATTTGTTGTTATAGCGGCACCAGAAATTACATCATCTGTGAAAATTTCAACTCTCTAACTATCACAGTTACTGTTTATGACATACAGCCTGGTGACAGACGGACAGACAGACAGACAGACGGACAGCGGAGCCTTAGTAATAGGGTGTCCCGTTTTACCCTTTGTGTCCGTACACCTAACCCTAAAAACGATTTCGATACCTAGTACTATCCTTATTAAATATTGTTATGAGCAACATCAATGATTATAAGGAGCGTCGTATTCTTTGGTACAACCTGTATAATTTTGAGTAGGTAGGTAATGTATGTTGTTGAAAGATAAATTACATAAAAATGGCTAAATATGATTTAAAACTCGTTTATTCGAATTTATTTCTTAAAAAAATGTCAGTAAAGAAGAAAGCTTTCCACGTGTTAGTCTAGATTGTGCGCTTCAATTTAAGTTCTTGTAAAAACATCAAAATTATGTTATTTTCACTTAAATCTGTAGTCAGTGATTAAAATGTGACTAAGTTAGTAGCCTGTGACTTAGTTGTCAGTGATCTAGAAGTGACTTAGTAAGTTGTCAATGTTTTAAAAGTGACTTAGTTGTCAGTGATTACGAAGTGACTTAGTTGTCAGTGATTTAAAAGTGACTAAAGTTAGCTGTTAGTGATTGAGAAGTGATTAAGTTATTCGTCAGTGATTTAAAAGTGACTTAGATAGGCCAAAAACTTTAATAAGGCCACACGTTCTACTCGTTCCAGCTTAATCCAGCTTAGCTTCACTCGATAGATCTCGGGCTAGGGTGTATCGACTATCAGCTCCCTAAAAATTGGTATTTTTAACTTCGAAAAACTAATTAAATTGATATGAAAAGGTCTGTGATTGAAAGAATACATAAAATAAAGTCTCATTCATTTTATTACAAAAAAATATCAAATCATATTCCTAAATATACAAATCTATTTTCATTGATTCAGAAGTTACTTAGTTGGCTGTGATTTAGAAGTTACTTAGTTGTTAGTGATCTAGAAGTGATTTAGTGAGTTGACATTGATTTAGTAGCAACTTTGTTAGTTGTCAGTTATAAAAAATTAGATAGTGGTTAGTTGTATGTGATCAAGAAGTGACTAAGTTGTCATTGATTTAAAAGTGACTTTTGTGTCCGTGATTAAGAAGCGACTTAATTGTCTTGTGATCTAGAAGTGACTTAGTAAGTGTCATTGATTTAGAAGCGTATAAGTAAGTTTTCTATTATTATAAGAGACTTAGTTAGTTGTCAGTGTTTCAGAAGTAACTTGTCTTGATTTAAAAGTAACTCAGTTGTCAGTGTTGCAAAAGTGATTTAGGTGTCATGATTAAAAAGTGATTTAGCTAATTTTCAGTGATTAAGACTACGTTGTTATTGAATAAAAAGTGACTTAGTTAGATTTCAGTCATTAAGAGTGACTTAATAAAATTAGTTGTCAGTGATTTAGTCGATTGTCACAGATTACAAAGTGACTTAGTTAGTTGTCATTGATTTAAAAGTGACTTAGTTGTCAGTGATTCAGAAGTGACTTAGTGGTCCGTGATTCAGAAGTGACTTAGTGGTCAGTGATTCAGAAGTGACTTAGTTGTCAGTGATTCAGAAGTAACTTAGTTGTCATTGATTTAGAAGTGACTTAGTCGATTGTCACGGATTACGAATTGACTTAGTTAATTGTCAATGATTCTTAAGTGACTTAGTTAGTTGTCATTGATTCAGAAAGGCTTAGTTCGGCCACACGTGCTGCTCGATCCAGCGCAGGTAGTGCGCGACGCGCGTGTAGATGCCGGGCTCGCCGCGCGTGCCGCACTGCTTGCCGAACGACGTCACGCCGGTCACCACGTACATGCAGTGCAGCTTCTTGCTTTTTATCTGGATGGGGCCGCCACTGTCACCCTAGAACAATGAAGTAAATGATCTTGGTATACTATTATTATTTTAAAACTCAATGAAACGGGAATTAACGCGATCTAAATTTAGGTAAAAAATGTTACCTCTTTTGCCTGACCTTAATCTTATTTTGATGCACCGCCCATACCATCTTTTTATGCACCATGGTTGACTGGTAGATAATGTTTTTGGCATTAAGTCCGTCATTTTTAACACTTGTTTTTTTTTGTTAATGCAATAAAGTTTTAAATCTTAAATAAATAAATTAAAGTAAAGTTGACACAGTGGACCAATGGATATAGTGGAAAGCAGAGTCTTGAGTTTGGTTCTTGGTTTGGGATAATTTGATTTGTAGTTCGGGTCAATTCAGAAAATATATTCATCATCATTAGCCGGCGGACGTCCACTGCTGAACATAGGCCTCCCCCAGTGACTTCCATATTGACGGTTGCGCGCGGCCTGCATCCAGTGGCTTCCTGCAACCTTTACCAGGTCGTCTGCCCACCTTGTGGGTGTGAGTCCCACATCTGGCCTCCATTCCAGAACCTTTCTGCCCTATCATTAGTCAGAAACAAATTAGATCTCTCACTATGAGAAAGGTGGACAGGCGACCTGGTAAAGGTTGCAGGAAGTTAGATGCAGGCCGCGTGCAACCGAACAATATGGAAGTCACTGGGGGAGGCCTATGTTCAGCAGTGGACGTCCTGCGGCTGAAATGATGATGATGACAGATAGCACCCTAATTCTCTCTCTTTCTTCTCTCAAGTTTTACAAAAGCATTATGACAATCTTACAAAACTAGACTAGCATAAGTATAGGAATAACTATAGTATGATAGGATCATGGTTTCTCAACTTTACTTCAATTAATTTATTTAATTTAAAACTTTATTGCATAAACCAAAAAAAACAAGTGTTTAAAATGACGGACTTAATGCCAAAAACATTATCTACCAGTCAACCATGATAGGATCATGGTTTCTCATGCCTGAAGCACAGGTTCCACCTAGTTCAGGCAAAACATCATTTTCTGCACTGTTTAGTTTTAAGTTTTTACCATACCTAACCAAACTGCCTTTCGAGTATTTAATAAACAAATTTTTTTTTTATTTTTTTTTATGGTCGCAATTAAAAAATAATAATATTACATTTTTTTTCCTGTTTAAACTCGATTCTGAACCGCCCTAAAATTTGGCTTAAGAGGCCGTCCTATACACAGATTATATAGAGTACATCTAATGACAGATTGGAAGCGGCCATTTATCTGGTTGAAGAAAGTGAAAATTAGTTCCAGAACGAGAAGAGATTCAGAGTGGCGCTGTTACAAAAAGCATCAACACTGATAAAATAATATGCCAATAAAGCGTCTACGCCCGTGCGAGATAGCATTATACGACTAAAAGAGAAGCACAATAACTAACGCGATTCCAAGCCGTAGTTCTAGGAATCGTCTTATTTTCGGAAACATCAAATCATGGCGCACGATCGGTTTTGCTTGAATTTATACTCATTTCGACTTAGGTTTTGAAGTTATTTTTCGGTACGGAAATTAGACAATTTGCGACTGGGCCTCTTAAGTACGGACAACAGCACGTCGACCTACCACAAAATGTCAAATTTTCGCATTTGAAAATGAACTCTATATGTCAGGCTTAAAGTTGAAAATCTATTGGAGAATTTTTGACTTTTGGGGTAGGTCGACGTGCTGTTGACTGTACATTTTTTCACAACTTGTTAACTGAATAAGTGTCTGTTATCTACTGACTTGGCAAGTATCCTTCTTCTCTAGCTTGTCTCCATAGCAGATCTGTGTGGAACCATCGAAGCCCTGCTTCATGTGGCGGTGGACAGGGAACTTGACTGCGCACTCCTCACGGCTGAACTGGTTCAGAATAACCTGCAAGAGTAGAAAATAAAATAAATATCGGACAACATCACATACATTGCTCTGATCCTAAAGTAAGTAGCTAAAGCACGCGTGTGTTCTATTAATCTTGGTAGGTTCGAGTCTAGTCAGAGGCCTTAAGGCGACTTGATTACATCGGATAGTAAGGTTTAGTCACCGGCCTTACAACACCCCTCCACCGCGGTGCAAACCACCTCATAGTTGAGGTGAGGCCTGTGCCCTGCAGTAGGACGTATAAAGGCATACCTTAGGAAGAAGAGTGGCTAATGGTTATTCCAGTACCTTCTGAAAAACCTTCTGTGTTCTGTGAGACACCAAACCGTGGCCAGCACTCTTCATATGTTTTTTATTTCCGTTTTGCTTTCATACCTTCTTCAGGACATCTGAGTTGTCTCCTCTATGTTCTGTGAGCCCCCAGCCAGTAGCCAGCACTCTGTCTCCAACCCTTTGTATGGTATATCGGCTCCTATCGTCACACACATCATTCACCGTACCGAGATCACAGCAGGATTCCAACTTCCCTCTCCTATAACTATCTCATTCGGTAACCAGCGTTCGTAGGAGACGACAGGATACTTCCTTCTCTTTCTCACATACACAGATACACTACAGCTACAAAAATAGCTACGAAGAAGAGTGGTAAATGGTTCCAGTACCTTCTGAAGGACATCTGAGTTGTCTCCCCTATGTTCTGTGAGCCCCCAGCACATGGCCAGCACTCTCCTCAAACTGCAGTTTCCTGTCCTCTAACCATCTCACATGGTAACAAGTGTGCGTAGAAGACAATAGGATACTTCTTTCTCTTTCTCACATACACTAGAGCTACAAAAAACAGGAACACGATAGAAAGAAGAGTGGTTAATGGTTCCAGTACCTTCTGAAGGACATCTGAGTTGTCTCCCCTGTGTTCTGTGAGTCCCCAGCCCGTGGCCAGCACTTTGTCTTCAGCCACGCTGTCGCCGATGTGCACACACGCTGGGACTAAGAACTGGTCCAGTGTAACCCTGGAAAAATAAACAAAATACTGAGAAAATTCGTTGGTTGATTGAGGAATATGACAATGTAAATCTTTTTTTTTTTTTGGAAACACAATACTGACAAAATTTATAATTGTGAAGGTTTGTCTGGAAGAGATCACTTTAAGCGATAGTAAAGTATGCCTTTATACGTCCCACTGCAGGCCAAAGACCCTGGAAATATAAACAAAATACTGAGAAAATTCGTTGGTTGATTGAGGAATATGACAATGTAAATCTTTTTTTTTTGGAAACACAATACTGACAAAATTTGTAATTGTGAAGGTTTGTCTGGAAGAGATCGCTTTAAGCGATAGTAAAGTATGCCTTTATACGTCCCACTGCAGGCCAAAGACCTCACCTCAACTATGAGGGTGGTTTGGGCCATACTCCACCACGCGGGCCCGGTGCGGATTGGTGGAGGGGTTTTGTAAGGCCAGTGACTTAACCTTACTGTCAGATGTTATCAAGCCGCCTTAAGGCCTCTGACTAGGCTTCACGACCAATATCAAGCGATTTCAGCCGGGACCAACTTTTAACGTACCATCCGAAGCACGGAGATGCTCGTGATAAATGTCACTAAATATGTTCGGAATGGTCACCCATCCACTCACGACCGCGGCGTTGGTTGCTTAACTTAATAATCGATACCAAAGCGCTGCCGCCACTGAGCTACGAGCGTCGAGTACCTCCTCCTTCTTTAAGCGATAAGACCGCCTAAATTGTACAACTTTCTGTAAATATAAACTGTAACTTCACCTTATGTATTACTTTTTCATGACGGGATTTGAACCCTGATCTTCTGCTTAGCGCGCAAGGGCTTACCAATTTAGACTACAGGGACATTACCGTAATGTCCCTGTAGCCTAAATTGTAATGTAAAAATACACAATAACAACATCGACTTCATATTGCATAAACTCGTCCTATCTTCAACTCTTTCTCGCTCTGACAAGGGGAACAAATAAGACGGATAATCAGATGGTTAAACGTACCAAAGATAGTACGAGCTTATGCAATATGAAGTTAATGTTGTTGATTTTGTATTTTAACTTTTTTCGTTTTTATGACACATTTGAAAATTGTTTTTTACGATTGCTTTTCACCTATATAGTCACAGGTTAACAGGATGTACACGAATAAAATCGGACCTTATATAGGAACGTGCAAAAAATTGTGAAATGGCTTTTTTACTTTGTCCCAAAAAATTATGATGATTTAATGAAAATTACTTATCGATACTTGTAGGTTTCCATTTTTTATAGCACATAGCGACCTCCGATTTTCGATTTATCTGTTGAATGATCAGTAATCACCAAACAACCGCAAAACTGACAAAATTTTGTAAAAAGCCTCTTAACCTTTGAGCGATACTTAATCACACGTCAATAAAAGGCATCTTGTTAAAAACAAGTAAAATTCTCTTAACAAGTTTTATTTCTGATTTTCACTTGTTTTTTATCAGATTATTTTGACATTCGTTTGTTTCATCATTTACCAAACTCAACAATAGCACGCCCACTGCTGACCATACGGTAGGCGTCCCTCAGTGACTTCCAGATTGTCCGGTTGTGCGTGGCCTGTACCAGCGGCTTTCTGCAACCTTTACCAGGTCGTCTGTCCGCCTTTTGTGTGTACAAAGTATTTGAACTAATTTATTCTGTGGTATTCCTCATAAATACATAAAAACTTTTTTTTCACATCAAACAAAGAAGTTACGGTTGCTGCTTTGCAGAAAGATGTACAATTCAGGTTGTCTTATCGCTAAGAGCAATCTCTTCCAGACAACCATATAGAGGGGGAAAACTTCAAATAAAACCGGCCAAGTGCGAGTCAGACTCGCGCGAAGGGTTAATCACATATTTATTTTATTCTATTTTTTATTAGTATTTGTTATTATACACCATCTGTGAAAATTTCAACTGTCTAAAAATTACGGTTTATACAGCCTAGTGACAGACGGACAGACAGACAGATGGACAGCGGAGACTTAGTAATAGCAATTAGTAATTTTACGTAGTATAATTTTTTCTCTATGGTAATAGGGTCCCGTTTTACGTTTTGTGCCCGGAAACCTAAAAACTTTTCTTTGTCATAAAAGAATTATGTGAGCTTAGCCACTTAATCAGTTTTGTTTTAAATTAAGTCAGTCTAATCGTTAAGAGCAATCTCATCCAGACAATCTTCAGGTAGAGGACAACTATAAAGAAAAGGGAAAGAATTTCGTTGACGACCTCCGTAGCCGAGAGGCGAGCACTCGCCTCGCCATATCTGAGGTCCCGGGTTCGATCCCCGGTCGGGTCAATGTGAAAAACGTTTTTTTCTATATTGTCTCGGGTTTGTTTTGGTACCTCGTTGTTTCTCGTATAACAAAAGTGCTTTAGCTACTTACCTTAGGATCAGAGCAATGTATGTGATGTTGTCTAATATTCATTTATTTATTTATAATTATACATACGGCTATATTTTCCGGGTCTGGGTGTTGTGGTACCGTCGTTGTTTCTGATTTCTATAACACAAGTGCTTCAGCTACTTACCTTAGGATCAGAGCAATGTATGTGATGTTGTCTAATATTCATTTATTTATTTATTATTATACTTACGGCTATATTTTCCGGGTCTGGGTGTTGTGGTACCGTCGTTGTTTCTGATTTCTATAACACGCGCGCTTCAGCTACTTACCTTAGGATCAGAGCAATGTATGTGATGTTGTCTAATATTCATTTATTTATTTATAATTATACTTACGGCTATATTGTCTCGGGTCTGGGTGCTGTGGTGCCGTCGTTGTTCCTGATTTCTATAACACGCGTGCTTCAGCTACTTACCTTAGGATCAGAGCAATGTATGTGATGTTGTCCAATATTTATTTATATACTTACGGGGAAACCAGTTCGATCAGCGCGATGTCATTATACCGGCTGGGAGGTTTGTAGTCGGGGTGAGAAATGTGTCTCTTCACGCGTCGCAGTAGATCGTTGTTGATCGGATCGGATCGCTTGAGCGCGCCCATTAATGCGTACGATACTTTGGACCTGAAATATATAGGGTGAAATTTTAGTAATGTGAAATAATTAAGGGTTTAGATACATCGCATCGCATCGCGTTACATCGCAAACAAACTAACAAAGACAACTGTTTCATATTTTGTTTGTGTCAATGTTGTAGTTGGGTTTGCGATTCCTTAGGAAGTTTTTGATCAACTAGCAAACATGTGTGATAAACATGAAAATGTTTTGTTTTACTTTTTATTCGTCAAATATAAGGTGTAAACTTATCAGCTAACTCTTTTCTAGGGGATGATTCTACTGCTTAAATAGAACAATTTTTTCTATGGGACCAACTTCAAAATCGCAAAACAAAAAACCATTTCCCCATACAAAACGGCAGACCAGCTGAGATCAGTTTGTATAAAGATATGAAATATTTTTTTACGATTTCGAAGTTGGTCTCATACAAAAAGTTGATTTATTTGAGCAGTAGAACCACCTCCTAGAAAAGAGTTAACTGATAAGTTTACACCTTATATAAAACCTACATTTATAAGGCCAAAAAGTATGGAAAACACCCCAACCCCTACGCTCCTTTTTAATTTGATTCTTAAACTTCGAGAGACACCCTGTGAAACTTGCAGGCCGCATCATATTTCAGTTTTTTTATGATTCAGTGGGCATGCTTGACATGGATGTAAAACATCTGTGGCGCTTCTTTCACACATACCTTATATGATTTAAAGGAGTTTTTTAAATAATTAATATTCATTTCAACATAATCATTATACGACTGACATCAGAATCTATGTACAGTCAACAGCATGTCGACCTACCCCAAAAGTCAAAAAATCTCCAATAGATTTTCAACTTTAAGCCTGACTTATAGAGTTCATTTTCAAATGAGAAAATTTGAAATTTTGTGGTAGGTCGACGTGCTGTTGTCCGTACCTAATTTAATTTAATCCAATTTTTAGACTCAATTTTATATTTAATTTCAATTCAATTTTTTATTTTGCATACCTCATGCTGGCTAAACATGCTTGGAACGTTCATTTTAAAACACCTCTGTATACCATGTTTAAGCAAATAAAGATTATTTTATTTTATTTTATTTTCATCATCATTTTAGCCATAAGGCATCCACTGCTGAACATAGTAGGCCTTGCCCTATATCTCCTAGATTAGCCAGTTGGAAGCGGCCTGCGTCTAATACCTGCCACCTTTACAGGTCGTCTGTCCACCTTATATCACGTAAATCATCGTAACCTTTAATTTAGAGCCTTTCTATCCCATCTGCCGTCAGGCGCTTCTTAACGGCACAAATTTTTCCATAAAAATATGAACACACTATAATTTGCGTTAAATATCGGGTGTAAAAAAAGGCTTAACGAAGCCGAATACCACTTATTCTACGTATTATTACGATCATTTTTTTCTTCTACACTATACCTGGGAAATGACGGGTTACCGAGTTATTGACAGTCAAAGTTACAATTTTTTTTCAAAGATTTTTACAAAATTTACTTCTGTTTGTTAATACTTAACTTTTTTACAAAGAAACATGATCCGCTTACACACACAGGCATAGTCTGTGGCGTGCGCGCTATACATTGCGGGTTAGATATAAGTTATTTTTTTTGATACCCAAAAATAAAAGTCATTTCCCAGCAATTATTTTTTTTTGCATTCTACTTGGTTTTATGTTTAGAATTCATGGTTTAAGGCTTCGTTAAGCCTTTTTTTACATACTGTATAGTTAGGTAGGTACTTTATTGCCCTTCTAATAGCTTTAAAATTATGTTTAATACTCTGATAATTGCAGAATTTCTGCAGAGAAACACTGACATTTTAGAGACTGGCTCTTTCAATTGTTTTTTTCTAGCTTTCGCCATCAAATTAACCACTCACCCGTCCCTGTTGACGGTACAGTGCCCGGCGGTGAGCACGAAGGTCTCGCTGATGAGGGACCCTCCGCAGAGGAACTGCACTGTCGCGATGTCGTCACCGTAGCCTAGCAGGACCTGGTATCAGATAGTATATACAGGGTTACATTACAAACGGGTGCCAAATTTTAAATATAAAATCTAGGGGTGCACTGCCTATGGTATTTGTTATCGATTTGGACCTTTGGTATGCGCGGACGCTCCTGCTGTTAGAAATGTACCTTACATCGAAAAGGCTAAGTTTTGTTTTCGCGCGCCATTGTGAGTATTATTGCATTAAACTTTGCTTTTATGAATGAGACAAGATTATCCACGCGTACCATCTTTAAACAGGTGATAGTAATAAAAAAAGTTTGTTTTTTAGATCGTTTATATCATAGATCGATTAAGTTACTGGTTCTGAGTGGCCCCTGAAAATTTGGCACCCCTTTTGCAATGTAACCCTGTATATACTTTAGGCATTTCGATGAATCACTGATCATGGCGGATAATAGGAATGACGACTGGGTAAAGAATATGATATTCTATTTAGTCCGTCAGTTAGATTATTAAAAAATTATGAAGTTTTATTTTTTGTTTTGTCAAACAACCAAAAAATAACAAAGATAAAGCGCGTCTAAGTTCGTCTTGACGTCACTTCTAAGTAAAATAGTACCTGGTCGACGCTTGACGTCATGCGATATTTCAAATTAATATATCTAATGTAATATTTTTTTATATGAAAAAAAATATATAATACTTGTCCAGCATTTTAAATAATCTACCTGATAGACGTAGTTGCAGTTAAAACATATGTCTGGCTTTCGTTATTTTATAATACGTAGCGGTCTTCAATTTCCAATTTAACTTTTCATCATCATTACAGCCACAGGACGTCCACTGCTGAACACAGGCCTCAACCAGTGACTTCTGTCATCGGGGGGTTTTTGCCATACTCGCCACGCTTGGCAGGCGGGTTGGCGAGCGCAGTTTTTTTTTATTTCGCACGCAGACGCTGCTCCCCGTCTCGTGCTACAGGATTTAGTCGCCTCTTACGACACGCCTCCTGTTGGCGTTGGGGAAGTGTATTCTTTACGGCCGTCCCCACACGACAATTTAACTTTTAAATGACCATTAATCAGAAAACAACTGTAAAACTGTCAAATTTTGTAATAGGCCTCATAATATCTTTTATATTAATATCGTTTTCGCAGTAAAAGTAATGGTAGTCGAAACAACCTAAGGGTTGGTTGAGGCTACTACAACCAGTAAACCCTCCGGTTTTTTCAGATGAATACAGAGAAAAAATTAAGAGGTTTCCTAAAGGCTTTTATTTTTTAACGCTCGATATTAAATTCACTCACTCATTCCTTAGTTAGTTTTGTCTTTTGTGTTTTTAATTTATTTATTTAGTTTTAGTTATTTTGTTTGTTTTATTTTAATTTAGTTTTAGTCCATTTAATTAAAACTGAGCTACACATTACGGTAAATGTTGAGTATACCTGTAATTGGCAAACATATTTAACCATATACTTGTAATCGTGTTGTTGTTAATGTTTTATGTGTTTCGCTGTTGGTGTACCTTATAAATAAATAATAATAAATAATAATAATAATATTATATGAAGGTAAACTTAATTTATGGTTACCATGTGAGGGAATTCATCCTTCTTCGCCGGCTCGCCCCCCACGATGAGGTCGTCAGCGTTGTGATGGCAGTTGTGCGCGCGCGTGAGCTCGCCCGTCAGCGCCACCCCGCGCTTGCAGGGGTATACTAGCGCTTGCTGGTACTCCACGCATTCTAGGGGTTAACGGTGGGTAACGGGGTGACTTTTAAGATAGTAAAAAAAATTCAGGGGGCAGATTTGTTGGTCTTTACAAACAACTTTTTCTATCGGAGCAATATCGAAATAGAGAATTTTTTTAGCCCCAAACTTACTCGCAAACCTCGATGATAATGTATGGAGCATCTGAAAATGAATTTACGATTTCGATATTGCTGGGAGAAAATTGTTGTATATCAGCATCTGATCACGTGGTTTTAAGGAGTGGCCCATTCTTTTGTACAGCCTGTAGCAGCCCCTCTAGCATGAGCAACAAAACACGATATGATATAGCGATTTATCGCATATTTTTTGTCCAAATTATGAACGACGACCTCCGTAGCCGAGAGGCGAGCATGCCGGACTGTAAATGGCGCCGCCGTCTCTGAGGTTCCGGGTTCGATCCCCGGTCGGGTCAATGTAGGAAACGAACTTTTCTATCTCGGCTCGGGTCTGGGTGTTGTGGTACCGTCGTTGTTTCTGATTTCTATAACACAAGTGCTTTAGCTACTTACCTTAGGATCAGAGCAATGTATGTGATGTTGTCCAATATTTATTATTATTATTATTTATAACTTTTATCGAAAAAGCGAGCATAACCACTGTTAAAATGCTCACTGTTTCAATAAAAGTTTAAGAGGGCGGCTATGTTATCATATTTTGAAAGTAAAGAGGCGATAAATCACTATATTATATCGTATCATATCATATCGTAAAGTACTTACTGTCAAACGCCTTTTGCCCAATCTTGGGTGACGTCAGGTTTGACGATAGGACCTCGCAGCCGACTTCGCTGCCGTCGTTGTTGACATAATCGTATACCGGGATGTAGGGCGTGGAAGATGTTACTGTCGGCTGTCTGTGAATCAAAAAGAATTAAAATTTGTAAAGCGCGTTTAAGCAGTTTTTAGGGTTCCGTACCCAAAGGGTAAAACGGGACCCTATTACTAAGGCTCCGCTGTCTGTCCGTCTGTCACCAGGCTGTATCTCATGAACCGTGATAGTTAAAGAGTTGAAATTTTCACAGATGATGTATTTCTGTTGCCGCTATAACAACAAATACTAAAAAACTGAATACAATAAATATTTATGGGGTTTCTAAGGTTTTTATAGATAATGGTACGGAACCCTTCGTGCGCGAGTCCGACTCGCACTTGGCCGGTTTTTTAACACCCCCTCCCCCATGGTGATACATGGTGAGGCTTTAGACTACACCTATCCTCCGCCCCCCTATTCAAAATCTCGTGTATTTTTTTGATACAAGCAACGCTGAGTCAAGGTTACGCACCGCTTTTCGGTCAAAAAAAAAATACACGTTATAACTCACTGCGACCCACGAAATGTAAATATTATTGCAATTTAAATACGACTAGGGACATGGAAGTTGATCTATTGTTGTAAGAGACTTAAGTCCTACAGTCTTATAATAATGGGACTTCAGTTCTTTTTTGGAGACTCAGTTCTTTTTAAAGACTAGAGTCCAAGATAACTCTTTCGAGTCTCTTAAAAAATACTTGAGTCATGACTACGAGAACTCATGTCATGACTGAGTCTTTTCAAAAGAACTTGGATCTGACTTTAAGCCTGCGTTCGTTACTACACACCTAACATCGCTCAAAATAAAAATATACCAGATGTAATTAAATAAAATGATATGCACCATATCATCTATAAAGACTCAAAGGACTCAATGGACTGAAAAGACTCATAGGACTCGAAAAGACTAATGACTCGCAAGACTACTAGTTTCGAGTCATGCAAAATGACTCGAGTCTCGAATTTAAGACTGAAGAACTCTTACAACACTAAGTTGAGCAAAAAAAATCACGTTTGTAGTTATAGCGGGAACAGAAATGCACCATCTGTGAATATTTCCACTGTCTCTATCACGGTTCGTGAGACACAGCCTGGTGACAGACGGACAGGGGTCTTAGTAATAAGGTCCCGTTTTACCCTTCGGGTACGGAACCCTAAAAACACACAAATTTTTTAGTCGGAAAAACTAGTAAATAGTCGTTTAAGGAAAAATGATTTAATCGTATAAATATAATGTTTATTACAAAATGTAAACTGCAATAATTTGCATATTGATTCGTACTCGTTTTCCTGTTATTTATTATTTCCTTAAAGACCGTAAAATTACAAATTAATTTATAGATTAACCGTCATATCACCTAGCAATGAACTTGAGTATGAAATTAATTAATGAGGAAAATGACATCAAAGGTTGAAAGGGTATCAAAAATGTTACAATTTTGGTTAGTAAAAGAATTTACATTGTATGCTTAATAAATGTATAACTCCGTAGCCGAGAGGGGAGAATGCTGGAATTGACGTCTCATCTCTGATGTTCCGGGTTCAATTCCCGGTCGGGTCAATGTGGATAACGAACTTTTCTTTACTATTTTGAAATGAAATGAAATTCTTTATTCTGTATATAGGCCCTCCTCCGGGCAATTATACACGTCCCAAAATATAACTTAGCCCTACCACCGCTCCGGGACAATATATCGGCTGGTGATGAAAAGAAGCGACGCAACAAACTCAAGTCGCCTTTGTCAGACTGGTTTTATTACAGGAAATACAATTACAAGATAGTGTAAGTGCGATCTAGGCAGGTTATTAAATCCATGCACCTTGTCGTTCAAGTAATCTTCAACTTTAAATCTGGGTGTTTAGTATCGTTGTTGTTTCTGATTTCTATAACACAAGTGCTTTAGCTACTTACCTTAGGATCAGAGAAATGTATGTGATGTTGTCCAATATTTATTATTTATTTAGTTTTTATACTTTTTAACAATAATCGATTATTTTTTGGCAAATATCACAAATTACGTATAGCGGCGGCGCGCATTTTGTGCCACATTACACATCACATCACCAGCCTATATCAGTCCACTGCTGGACACAGGCCTCTCCAAAAGGAGGGTTTTGCCATAATCGCCACGCTTGGCAGGCGGGTTGGCGATCGCAGTTTGGCCAATGGTGGAGAGGAGACGCTGCTGCCCGTCTTCTTGTGGCGGTTCTCCTGTAGTCGCCTCTTACGACACCCATAGGAAAAGAAGGGGTGGTGCTATTCTTTTAAAGTGCCGTCACCACACGGCCGATTTTGTGCCAATATGACCATATTTACCCCTGGCCAACTTTTTTAATCCTAAAGTATGTAGCTTTTACTTGTGTTATAAAGATCACAAACGATGGTACCACAACACCCAGACCCAAAACAATAAGGAAAAGTTAGTTATCCACATTGACCCGACCGGGGATCGAACCCGGAACCACAGAGATGGGGACGCCATATGCTCGTAGTCTTCGGCTACGGAGGTCGTCAAATAATAAAATAGCCGAGCATTTGGGCTAACATTGCAATATCTATGCCCAGCAGTGGACTGACGTAGACTGAGTATGACTTATAGTTCAGATGTGTTCCGAATAAACTCAGCCTGCAAAAGTTTCAAAAACCGGCCAAGCGCGAGTCGGACTCGCGCACGAAGGGTTCCGTACCATTATCTATAAAAACGGCAAAAAAAACACGTTTGTTGTATGGGAGCCCCCTTAAATATGTATTTTATTCTACCTTTTAGTATTTTTTGTTATAGTGGCAACAGAAATACATCATGTTTGAAAATTTCAACTCTCTAACTATTACGGTTCATGAGATACAGCCTGGTGACAGACGGATAGACAGACAGACGGGCAGCGGAGCCTTAGTAATAGGGTCCCGTTTTACCCTTTGGGTACGGAACCCTAAAAATGTTTGACTCACTCACTGAGTTAATAGAGTACAAGTCATATGGGAAACCCAACTGAGTATATTTAATTAAATGATTAGTAAGACACCGTTTAAGTGTTAGATAATTGACATGGTTAAGGAAACATGATTTTGAGTTTATTTTTAGGGTTCCGTACCCAAACGGTAAAACGGGATCATATTACTAAGGCTCCGTCGTCCGTCTGTCTCTCTATCCGTCTGTCACCAGGCTGTATCTCATGAACCGTAATAGTTAGAGAGTTGAAATTTTCAAACATGATGTATTTCTGTTGCCGCTATAACAAAAAATACTAAAAGGTAGAATAAAATACATATTTAAGGGGGCTCCCATACAACAAACGTATTTTTTTACCGTTTTTATAGATAATGGTACGTAACTTTTCATGCGCGAGTCCGACTCGCACTTGGCCGGTTTTTTTAATAATCATCAGGTTACTAAATGAAGACTTAAGACAAAGGTGCCGGTTGAAAGAATTATTTCATTATGAAAAAATGAACGTCAGTTTAATAATATATCTTGCGTCAAAGCTTACTTACAGACAGACAGGCGAGGAAGGAAAACCAACAAACAAAACAATAAAAAGAAAACCTAATGCATGCGAGATAAAGACAGGGTTTCCCTGTCAATATGAGTAAGTTAGTAATGCATATGTCCCACTGCAGGGCACAGGCCTCACCTCAACTATGAGGTATTTTGGGCCATACTTAACCACGTGGGCCCGGTACACCGCGGTGGAGGTGTTGTAAGGCCAGTGACTATACCTTACTGTTCACTTAAAGAAATCAGAAACAATGACGACAAGCCGACGGCCCGAGACAATAAAGACAAGTTCGTTTTCTCCATTGACCGACAGGAAATCGTACCCGATACCTCAAGGATAGTGACGCTATAAGTCCGTCGTATTTATTTATTAAAGTCATTTTTCAACACAGTTGCTCGTAAATTCACTCTTATAACACCGTTTTTAGTTTCATAACTCATCATATTACGCACTTGTGCTGTAAAAAGATTTTCGCACTAGTGCGGTAATGTAAACTTTTTTTAAAAAAATCCAGCAAAAGTTTGTGTCTAAGAACATTGAATATTTTACCAATATTAAATTATTTACGGGTTAAGATGACAAATAAATATTTCATTTTATCAAATTGTATATTAATAAACACAAACTAACTATCATTTTTAGAAACAATAATTTATAGTTTATTTTATTTTTTAAATTGCTGCTACTCGGCTGAACAGCCAGTTTTTCCTGTGCCATTATTAAACCTGCGCGCGCATCGAAATTGCGGCGCGCGATAAAATCAAAACTTACGTGCTATTTTCCATTATTATTTGGTAAAGTTGTTGCTGTGTGGTTAATTACTATCAAAAATGTCTACTTTAAATAGTAAAGACGAGTAAAATGTTATTCAACCCCGTCGGAAATACTTATCGAGGCACGAAACGCGAGTGATAGCCTGTTGCCGCCAAAATGCATAGAAAAACAGCAAAAACGCCAAGTCATATTCGGAGAGGGTATTTTAGATTTTAGTTTGTTTTTTCCTCGCAATTGTGTTGAAAAACGTCGTATGCAACTCGTGTGCATTGATCATTATCACACTACGTACCAACGTAGCACACTTGTATCATAATGTACTATTATGAGCCCATATGCGTTTAAGTGCCCGGAAGCAAGTAAGTGCAAGGAAACACATCGCAACCGCCAATACTGCCCTACCACCACTTCAAGACCTACGTTATAGGCTGGTGGTAAAAGAAATAGTGAAAGAAAGAGACCAGTTTGCAAAGGCAGTGGTGAAGCGGCTAGAGAAGATAAATAATAAATAAATTGTTTCCACAATTACACCAATTAGCTAGCCCCAAACTAAGCAAAGCTTGTGCTATGGCGACTAGATAACGGATAAACATACTTAAATAAGTTTATAAACATCCATGACTTCGGTGCAAATGCTCGTGCTCATCACACTAACATTTGCCCCTCGCGGGATTCGAACCCGCAACCGCCAGGCATTGTAGTCCGGAGCGTGAACCACTACACCAGACGGTCGTCAGATCTAGAAGAACGAAGTTATAAGCAGAGGAACGAAAATAAAGCTGATGAGAACCCAGATATTCTATATTTCTTTACGCTTCAGAAACGTGGACTCTGAAGGCACGCATTTGGAACAGGATTGACGCATTTCAAATGTGGTGTTGATCCCTTGATATGCTAGGAATCCCTTGGAGGGTACACCGCACCAATGCGTCGATCCTGTCTGAAATAAAGATCAAGCGCCGCTTATCGACCATTTGCCTCCAGCAAATACTACAATACTTCGGTTTCGTTGCTAGACGCGAGCCAGATAGCTTGGAAAAGCTAATTGTGGTTGGCCATGTGGAAGGAAAAAAAGGCCGTGGAAGATTGCCTACCCGATAGACCGATGTCGTGAAAGAAGCCTGCCAGGACTGCAGGACTTTACTGACGTCAATTGCGAGCATTGGTGCGCAGATAACGGCCTCTAGTTGTCACGACCCTCAGTCATGAGGAAGCGAGGAAGAAGAAGAAAGAAAGAAATAGGCAGAAAATTTAATGTTACCTGCTAGTGGTAATGACAGGTGGCCGACTAGTGGTCGTGGTCGTGGTCGTGGTCGGGGCCCTGGTGGTGGTTTCGGGGCTGTCCGTGCAACAGACCACGGGGTCAGCGCCGATGAACGAGCAGATCTGGTGGCGATAGGATACTCTTTATTGCTTAAACTTATAATAACGGGTCTAAACGCGACGTTCTATAGTATGTAGTAGTATTGATACTACTTACATTCGAAAACGATAGCCCTCATTTATAGGCAGTTGCTACCTGGTGAATGAAATAACGTAGGCAGTAGGGACTTACAAATGTGCGTTATTGATGATAACCACTGATTTACACTAATTAAACACTTATGGCCTTACTACAAAAAGATAGACTAGTATTAAACACTTGTCAAAAGAAAAGTCAACCAATTTGAAATGTTTCCTAATAATATGTCTCGAATGTCTGATGTGACAACATTTCAAATTGGTTGATCTTTAGAAAAGTGTTCAACACTAGTCTATATTTCTGTAGTAAGGTCATAAGTGTTTAATTAGTGTAAATCAGTGGTTCTCATCATAGTGTGTAATCAGACCCGTTATTATAAGTTTTAGTGATAATGCAACCCGAAAGTTTAAAAGATAAGTAACTCTTTATTGCTCAACAAAGAAGTTACAGTTCATCTAAGATTTTTAATACTTGAAAAAAATCGTCCGCCTCAAGTGGGATCCGAACCCACGTCCATCGCATACCGGGCGAGTGCTTTGACCACTAAGCTATCGAGACGTTAGTCAACTCGACGAAATCTTTCAAGTGGTTCTCACTGTTAAAGCCAGCGTATTTCCTAATCAATGTTGCGGTATATACTACTACCGTCAACACCCGATAGAAATATTTTTACAAATATTTAACTATCGGTAAAGATCAGAAAAGCTTAAACAATTAAAATTTTTGTTTTTAGCAATTACCATGCTAGGTTTATCTAAGCTTTTTAATACTTGAAAACAAAAATCGTCCGCCCCAGGTGGGATCACCCAAGCAGCATGAAAAGCTGTATTTCAGTTCATTATTATACTTAAAGCTGTAAGTTGAGGCTGTACAAAGGCTGTATAAGCGCTTATACAGCTCTTCTAAGTGCAAAAAGGGTCCAAGTTATACAGCTTTTAGAATTAGTAAAAGTAGTAGTAAAATCTAAGATAAACCTAGCATGGTAATTGCTAAAAACAAAAATTTAAGTTACAGTTTGTTTGTTGTAATCTAGTGTATGTTTGCTGACAAGACTTATTCTAATTCATTATTGTTAACATTGTTATCATTAATTCAATTCTTAACGATCTTTTCTAAAACGTTTTTGCATGCCAGTGTCTGGTGAAATGCGAGGAACCACCATTTATACAGGGTTACATTGAAAAGGGATGCCAAATTTTAAAAATAAGATCTAGAGCTGCACTGCTTATGATATTTGTTGTCAATTTGTACCTCTGGTATGCGCGGACGCTTCTGCTGTTAGAAATGTACCTTACATCGAAAAGGCTAAGCGATTGTTTTCAAGCGCCATTGTGACTATTATTGCATTGAACTTTGCAGTTCTAGGTTGCACAGAGATAGTGCGGGCGTATTTTTTAAGAATGAGACAAGATTATCCACGTTTACCATCCTTGAACAGCGGATACTAATAAAAAATAAAATAAAAAACAAGATTGTTTTTTAAATGGTTTAAATATCGTAGATCGATTTAGTAACTGATACGAGTGGTCCCTGAAAATTTGGCACCCTTTTTGCAATGTAACCCTGTATACCACATTTAAAGAAAAATAAAGATATTTAAATTTGATAAACAAGCAGTGGTAGGGAAAAATATATTATTGTGACGTGTATAAGCGCCTCTAATGGCCAAATTGCAGAAATAAATAGTTTTGATTTTGATTTTAAAGATAATACTACCAAAGTGCTCAATAATATCAGCCACCATCTTGAATGAATTGTTGAAAACAACCTTATTTATAGCCAACCCGTCCAATGACGGGTAAAGTTTTTAGGGTTCCGTAACCAAAGGGTTAAAGGGACCCTATTACTAAGACTCCGCTGTCCGTCTGTCAGTCAGTATAACTGTCTGTCTGTCAGTCCGTCTGTCACCAGGCTGTATCTCATGAACCGTCATAGTTAGACAGTTAAATTTTTTACACATGTATAATGTATTTCTGTTGCCGCTATAACAACAAATACTAAAAAACAGAATACGATAAATATCTAAGGAGGCTCCCATACAATAAGCGTGATTTTTTTCTCTTTCATATAGATAATGGTGCGGAACCCTTCGTGCGCGAGTCTGACTTGCAGTTGGTCGGTTTTTTATTTTAATTTTAAAGTAGACGAGTTTTTTAAATGCTTGTTTTTAAACTACTTAAATTGCAATCATGATTATAGCCTGCCGGCGACGTCATGTCTAAAAATATTAAATTATTACAGGTTTTTGATAAAAAAAACGACAGATGAGATTGCTTTTGAACAGGTTTTGCAAATCCAATTACAAGTACAACATGTTTAGCTGGCCTGGGACGTCATAAAATACGATCATTTTTAGGGTTCTGTACCCAAAACACAGAATACAATAAATATTTAAGGGGGCTCCCATACAACAAACATGATATTTTTGCCGTTTTTATAGAAAATGGTACGGAACCCTTCGTGCGCGAGTTCGACTCGCACTTGGCGGGTTTTTAGTATTTATTGTTATAGCTACAACAGAAATACATCATCTGTGAAAATTTGAACTGTCTAACTATCACGGTTCATGAGATACAGCCTGGTGACAGACGGACAGACAGACAGACGGACAGGGAAGCCTTAGTAATAGGGTCCCATTTTACCCTTTGGGTACGGAACTACGGAACCTTACAAAACGGGACATCGTGCCTTTTGGCGCTCTTTGGGGGAGGCTTACGTCCAGCAGTTGACTGCAATAGGCTGAGATGATGATGGTGAAGTAATACCTGTGGGTTAATCCTCTTCTTCAAGTCGTCTATAGCTGATTTACAGTTTTTGATGTTGATGCACACTCCTGGGGTACCATTTTTGGTGCAAGAATCACCTGGAAAATACGTACAAGTTTATTTTTTGAAACAGATTCACCAGTAACCAGTAAAAATTAAAATAACGGCATGACGACTGGGTAAAGAAAATGAAATTATATTTAGTCAGTCATTAGATTATCCAGAAAGAATGGACTTTTAATATTAATATACATATTTTTGACGTCCTCCGTAGCCGAGAGGCGAGTACGCCGGAAAATATGGCGTCGCCATCTCTGAGGTTCCGGGTTCGATACCCGGTCGGGTCAATGTAGGAAACGAACTTTTCTTTTTTGTCTCGGGTCTGCGTGTTTTGGTACCGTCGTTGTTTCTGATTTCTATAACACAAGTGCTTTAGCTACTTATCTTACGATCAGAGCAATGTGTGTGATGTTGTCCAATTTTTTTTTCTTCTTCAATTAACCAATAAATTACAAAGACACAGCACTTCGGACGGGGGGGGGGGGGCTCGTGACGTCATTTCTTTGTAAAAAGTGTACCAAGGCGTGACGTCATAAGATATTGTAACTCAATTTATCTCAGTAATATTTGGATTACGTTTAAAAGGAAAAATACGTGATAAGTGTGCAATACTTTTTGATCTACCTGCCCCTCTAGCATGTGGAACAAAACACGATATGATACGATATGATATAGCGATTTATCGCATATTTTTTGTCAAAATATGAACTTTTATCAAAAAAGCGAGCATAACCGTAACGTCGTCGGCACGGACATCCTTACTGTTTCAATAAAAGTTCAAGATGGCGGCTATGTTATCATATTTTTTAAGTAAATAGGCGATAAATTGCTATATCATATTGTATCATATCGTGTTTTGTTGATCGTGCTAGAGGGGCTGACAGACGAAGGTCCGTTATCCCGATTCAGAGTATTAATATGGAAAACATGTGTAAATATTTGACTTTAAAGGTAAATACAAGTTGGTTACACCTAAAAAACTAGCTTAAACCAGTACCGAATAGTTCTGTACCCAGTCAAACGAGAAACTGAAGTATCTATACTTAATTGTTCACAAAAAAAATTGATAAAACCAATAAAGACATTAAAGATAAATACCACTTGAAAAAAATCATCGACCTCAGGTGGGACTCGAACCCACGTCCCATCGCAAGCCAGGCGAGTGCTTTACCAACTAAGCTACCGAGGACGTCACGTGACACGATGCAATTTCTCAAGTGTTTTTTCTCGCTGTCAAAGCCAGCGTATTCTGATCAATGTTGTAGCTATATGTATAGCTGAGTAGTATAATACCGTCAACACCCTATAGAAATATTTACAAATATTTGACTATTGGTTAAGATCAGAAATGCTTAAACATTGTAAATTTTTGTTTTTAGCAATTCCATGCATCTTCAATTAAACCTTGCATGGAATTGCTAAAAACAAAAATTTTCAATAAAGACAATTATTTCTGTAAATAGGCTTACACTAAGCGCTTTTACACGTCCCATTTTTTCCCTACCACTGCTTCGGGACAATTTTGGGCTAATAAATTGTGAGTGAGTGCATACATTAGGAAATTTGCAGGGTACTTTGGTCAAAATCTACATCGCTAAAAAAAAATTATTGATCAAACCGAGTATCGAACCCAAAACACTTCGCATTCAAGACGAACCATCACCTAGGTAATTAGATATGCCCATATGGTAGTCAAATGGAAGACGCTGGTAGGCGCCTCTGGCTAAATTCATAGTATACCTACAACAGTCGATGAGGGAGGTTTCCAACGAAGTTATTTATTTAGTTTTAATTAGATGATAAAACCCAAGGTTTAATGACTTCTAAAGAGTCACTAAACTCTAGATTTTCTTTATTATAACTAGCCGCAATTTTGAATGATCGCCTGAATTTGGTACGTTTGTTTACAAAGGAAGACAAAGTTTGTTTACAAGACGAGTTAAGGAAATATATTTAAAAAAATCAAATTTAAACGAAACCATTAATTATTTTTAAATGACATTTGAATCGTCTAATTAAAAGCAAATTAACGACTTACCCTCTTCTGCTCCAGCCAAATAAACAACTAACACAAACAAAAATGCTATTTTGAGAATCATTTTAAATATTCTATAAACACAACTGCATAACAATTAGTTACAATTTATTTCCTGAGTTTTAAAACTGTAATTATAATGTGTTGTTCCTTTGATTGAAATTAGAAGGTATTTAAAAAAACAAGGCGCTACACGACCGTCTTTCGCGCCTTTTTGTTTGCGACTGGAAAAAAAACCAGCTGATACGAGCGAGCGATGATGACGCATAGCACGGTACAAATGTCGTGGAATCTTACTCACGACTGTATACTTCATGTAGCGGCACAGAAGTTGAGCACTGGGCGAAAGATGCGATGCGACCATTACGATTACGTGATTGGCTAGTCGTGCGTGCGCACCGCCGGCTGGGATTGGTTAACTCCGCGCCTTTGATTATATGTGTGGTGCTGCAATTGTTTGGCCAGATTTGAGTGGATGGGTTGCTATGGTAACAAGCGCCACTGAGCGGGCGAAACAAACTTTGGCGCCAACAGTTGGCGTATATATTTTTTGACGTTTATGACACTCGAACAAGGAATCTAGACATGTATAATAATCAAAGTTATAATACACACTTTTTGACTTAGGTATCTGAGTGCGGCAGTAAGAATATATAAGTAATGAAAAGATTAAATTAATAAAATCATTTTATTTCTATAAATAGGACACAGTGAGTGTAGTTTGTGACGGTACTTGGCGTGAAAATAATATTATAAGGGTAGATGAAGAATCTGCCTCTCATACGGAGTGAAGACATCGCTGTTCCAGTCAGCCTGTGACCACGGTCGGTGTAACCCGATCGAAACGTCAGGCAAAAGAGGTAACATTTTGTACCTAAATAATGATCGCGTTAATTCCCGTTTCATTGAGTTTTAAATTATGCAACGCGAAAGTTTAAAAGTAATTAATAGGTCAAAATCAAACACTTTTACACGTCCCAATATATATTTTTTCCATACTACTGCTTCGGGTGATAAGATTATAACACCTGTACGAGTACGTACACGGTATAATCGTAGTATAGGATTTGTGCTGACATCGCGCTTGCGCGCGTGCCTTTTAATGTATTGTTCGATTATTATTAAGTGTGTATCAAATAAACAATCGCAAGATTAACATCTTTTTCAACACAGTTGCTCGTAAATCGACTCTTATAACACCGTTTTTAGTTTCATAATTCATCATATTACGCACTTGTGCTGTAATAACATTATCGCACAAGTGCGGTAATGTAAACTTTTTGTTTAAATCCAGCAAAAGTTTATGTCTAAGAACATTGAATATTTTACCAATATTAAATTATTATTATTACAAAGGGTTAAGATGACAAATAAATATTTCATTTTATCAAATTGTATATTAATAAACACAAATTAACTTAACTATAATTTTTAGAAACAATAATTTATATTTTATTTTTTAAATCGCTGCTACTCCGGCTGAACAGCCAGTTTTTCCTGTGCCATTATTGAACTTGCGCGCGCATCGAAAAAGCGGCGCGCGATAAAAACAAAACTTACATGTCATTTTCCCTAAATATTTGGTAAAGTTGTTGCTGTGTGGTTAATTACTATCAAAAATGTCTACTTTCAATAGTGAAGACGAGTAAAATGTTATTCAACCCCGTCGGTAAGACTTATCGAGGCAAAAAACGCAAGTGATAGCCTGTTGCCGCCAAAATCCAGAGAAAAACAGCAAAAACGGAGAAGGTATTTTAGATTTTAGTTTGGTTTTTTTCTCACAATTGTGTTAAAAACGTCGTATGCAACTCGTGTGCATTGATAATTATACACTCGGCTTACAATAAATCAACTTTGCACACTCGTATCATAATGTACTATTACATAACATCATATTAACAACTTTACAACTCTTCTCCTGAAGTCAACATACAACATTGCGTTGGGGTACATAGCAGTCCCAACAACACCTCAAAATAATGTGAACAATGTTAGTCCACAAATATCGTACCGCGTTATAGCATATAGTCAAGTGTTTATATATTTGCAGTTTTCCTCATACAACGACCTTAAACCGGTCTCGATAGCTTAAGCAGAATGTACATTATAACATATTTTGTTTATATGCGTTGTCCGAGCTACTAACAAACAAGGAGGTAGCTTGTATTTTTATGTATAACTAGCAGCCCGTCCCGGCTTCGCACGGGGTAGACAATTATCGCTAATAGTTTCGGCAGCGCATTCGACGAAAGACATTTTAGGACTCATTTTTCTACACCTTCGGTTACATTGTTCAAATTTTACCAAGGATCCCTATTTTTTTTCAAAATGATATGTAGCCTATGTCAAGTTGGAAGAATGTAGCATTCTATTGGTGAAAGATTTTTTTAAATCGGCCCAGTACTTTTTGAGCCTATTAATTACAAACATACAAAAATAGGTACAAATCTTTCCTCTTTATAATATTAGTATAGATTTAATTTCGGTGCGGTAAAATAATTAGGAATTTCCACAATAATTTTTCAAGATGTATTTTACGCTATTTATTTTTTAATTTATTTATTTATTTAAAACTTTATTGCACAAACTTAAAAAGAAATGTACAATAGGTGGACCTAATGCTAGAAGCATTCACTGCCAGTCAACCTATAGGTCATGCAGAAAGCTTTTGAAGTGGTGCAGTAAACATACAAGATGAAGAAAAATAAGTAACTAATGCATTTAATTAATTGAATTTAAAAATACAGGCTTTTAATATTTTAAATTTATTTTTTACTTTAATCTGGACTCTTACCTAACTAAACGACTAAACACTACAATGGAATGTCCCAAGTCCTAACAAACTAAGTTTTTATAATTAATATTTAGGAAAAAAGAACGCAACAAGATCCATTCCTTTGAAATGTGGTGCTGGAGAAAGTTGCTGCGCATTCCTTGGACAGCTATGAGAACCAATGTCTCCATCCTCGAAGAGCTAAAGGTCACCAAGCGCCTGCTGACTACGTGCCAGGAAAGGATCCGGAGTTTCTTTGGGCACATAATGCGATCCCCATTGCACAGCCTGGAGAAACTCATCATTCTCGGACAAATGGAGGGGAAGCGCGCTAGAGGAAGAGCGCCAGCTAGATGGGTAGACCAAATCAAGGAGGTGACTGGAGGCCAGATACAGGGAGCGGTACATATGGCGCAGAACCGGACCGAGTGGAGAAGATTGACATACAGTCACGATCCTCAGCATTGAGGGAACGACCAGAAAGAAAGAGATACAGGATGTACAAAAGAATGGGACACTCGTTAAAACCACGTGATCAGCTGGTCATATACAACAACTTTTACTATGGGAGCAACATCGATATCGTGATTTTATTTTCAGACGCTCCATACATTATCATCGAGGTATGCGAGTAAGTTTGTAAGGAGAAGCTATTTTTTTTTATTGATTTCGATGTTGCTCCCATAGTAAAAGTTGTTGTATATGACCTGCTGATCACGTGGTTTTAAGGAGTGTCCCATTCTTTTGTACACCCTGTATGAACAAAGAGCAGCGAGCGGGAGTTGTTTGAATATATGACGTAAGCACTCGAAGACATGATTTTTGCAAATTCATGAACAGCCTTTGGAAATCCTCTTTGTACATAGGAGTTCCTATAGTACGCTGTATCAGGCGGTTCTGGGCCGTTTTTATCCTGTAGCTTCCAGTATCCTTCGCTAGGCAGTCAGTCCATCGGGTAAGGCTTGCCTATGCTGCGCCTTGAAGTTCGAGGTTTGTATTGAAGTCACACTTGATATCACTAATTCGTCTGGTAGAGAATGCCAAAAGCCCCCAATTTTTGTATATTTTTAAAATCTGTGCGTTTATAAATTTAAATAAATAACCTCAGAGTAAAACCGGGTCCAAAGTTTTTTCGAACTTTGTCATTTTTTAACTATTAATAAAAAATATTATATATATCATAATATAATAATAATAAATCATTTATTTCTCACCAAATTGAACATACAATATTGAATAAAATAATTATTTATGGTACATAACTAGGATGATTACTGTATCTCAGCTGTGTGTGCGTGTGTGTGTGTGTGTGTGTGTGTGTGTGTGTGTGTGCGTGTGCGTGCGCGTGCGCGTGCGCGTGCGTGGGCGCGTGCGTGTGCTTGTGCGTGTGTGTGTGTGTGTGTGTGTGTGCGCGACCATGTGTGTAGTGTGTATGTAAACATTGTTAGAACCACACACTACTTTAAATAAGTTAATTGGCCCTGTGACATTACAACCTTGGAATCGGTAGGTTCAAATAATCTAAAACATACAATAAAACACGATATAATTTCTTGGAACAATTTATTTATCCTTAATAATAAAACAATGTACATTGGAATCAAAACAAATAACATTTAAGAACACAACAAGACAAAATTCATAAAATATACACACGTGTATACAAAATGTATACAGGGTTACATTGCAAAGTAGTGCAAATTTTTCAAAGCACTCTCAGAATCAACTGAATCGATCTACGTAAAAACAAACCCATTTTTATTATTACCATTTACTGTTAAAAGATGGTACGCGTGGATAATCTTGTCTCAATAATAAAAAATACGCACGCACTATCCCTGTGCAACCTAGAACTGCAAAGTTCAATGCAAAAATAGTCACAATGGCGCGCGAAAACAAACCTTAGCCTTTTCGATGTAAGGAACATATCTAACAGCAGGAGCGTCCGCGCAAACCAGTAGCTCAAATTGCCAACAAGGACTTTATAGAGTGCACCTCTAGATCGTATATAAAAAATTTGACAATACCTTTCAATGTAACCCTGTATAATATGAATCTACTGCGTTACCATAAAAAGTGACATATAAATATATTTTAGATAAACCTAAAATATACATACAGCACAAAACAAGAAATAATACACGTCGCTCTTTAGAAAGAGACAGAAGCATATGATCGGCAAACTTCGGTTTTGTAGATACATCTATTATAACATATTGACATGACACCATTCGTAAAATTAGTACAATTTATTCAAAAACTACTTATGGCATTTAAAAATCGTTTTCAATGAGAATTGCGATTTCATTGATGGTCATAAAGAACTGTATTTGAGCAGTATAATAAAGATCTTTCCTATTTTTTAAAACACGCAAGTTTATGAGTTTATATCGGGTGTAAAAAAAAGCTTAACGAAGCCGAATACCACATATTCTACGTATTATTACGATCATTTTTTTCTTTTACACTATACCTGGGAAATGACGGGTTACTGAGTTATTGACAGTCAAAGTTACAATTTTTTTCAGAGATTTTTACAAAATTGCCTTCTATTTGATAATACTAAACTTTTTTACAAAGAAACATGATACACTGACACACACAGGCATAGTCTGTGGCGTGCGCGCTATACATTGCGGGTTAGAAATAAGTTAATTTTTTTGATACCCAAAAATAAAAGTCATTTCCCAGCAATTATTTTTTTTGCATTCTACTTGGTTTTATGTATAGAATTCGTGGTTTAAGGCTTCGTTAAGCCTTTTTTTACACCCTGTATGTTTGTTACTCTTTCACGCAAAAACTACTGAACGGATTTCGATGAAATCTTGCACACATATAGAATATGATCTGGATTAACATATAGGATACTTTTTATCAGGGTTAAATGTTCCTGTGGGATATTTTTCTATATATTGTTTGTTTTTTTGTTACATATCATACCAAACATCCTGTAGTCCACGTAAACGAAGTTGCGGGCACAGCTAGTCTATACTAATATTATAAAGAGAAAGGATTTGTACCTATTTTTGTATGTTTGTATGTTTGTAATGAATAGGCTCAAAAAGTACTGGGCCGATTTAAAAAAATCTTTCACCAATAGAATGCTACATTCTTCCAATTTGACATAGGCTACATTTCATTTTGAAAAAAATTAGGGATCCTTGGTAAAATTTGAACAATATAACCGAAGGTGTAGAAAAATGAGTCTTAAAATGTCTTTCGTCGAATGCGCTGCCGAAACTATTAGCGATAATTGTCTACCCCGTGCGAAGCCGGGACGGGCTGCTAGTCACTAATAAAGTGAAAGTATCTTTATGAGAACGCAGTGTAAACCCATTGCAAATCGTAATTTTCGTCAAATAATATTTAATTCGAACAAAACATTTCATAAACTTAGTGACTCAATATAAGTACAAGTAAAATCAATTTATTATCGGCTCCAAATTGACTCATCATAACACAGTATTCTTGTTTTAGAGGCATGATAAATTCGTGTTTACTTCATGTAGTCATATCAAATATACAGGGTTACATTGCAAAGGGGTGCCAAATTTTCAGGGACCACTCAGGATCAGTAACTAAATCTATCTACGATATAAAAGATCTAAAAAACAAACTTATTTTTTTATTACTATACACTGTTCAAAGATGTTACGAGTGGATAATCTTGTCTCATTTATAAAAAATACGCACGCACTATCTCTGTGCAACCTAGAACTGCAAATTTTTGTTTTTAGCAATTCCATGCAAGGTTTAATTGAATAAATAACCTTGCATGGAAATGCTAAAAACAAAAATTTACAATGTTTAAGCATTTCTGATCTTAACCAATAGTCAAATATTTGTAAAAATATTTCTATAGGGTGTTGACGGTAGTATACTACTCAGCTATACATATAGCTACAACATTGATCAGAATACGCTGGCTTTGACAGCGAGAAAAAACACTTGAGGAATTTCATCTTGTCACGTGACGTCCTCGGTAGCTTAGTGGTCAAAGCACTCGCCCGGTATGCGATGGGACGTGGGTTCGAGTCCCACCTGAGGTCAATGATTTTTTTTCAAGTGTTATTTATCTTCAACTAGAACTGCAAAGTTAAGGAACATTTCTAACAGCAGGAGCGTCCGCGCATACCAGAGGTTCAGATTGACAACAAATACCATAAGCAGTGCACCTCTAGATCTTATTTTTAAAATTTGGCACCCCCATGCAATGTAACCCTGTATACATAAGTATACAATTTCATTTCGATCATCGAGTCTTACAATTAGGTTTTACTACGTAACGGCTCGTTCACACGGTATACGTTGTTGACGATTCGACAAAAAATACAATACGTCATGACGGTTTGTCGTTCACATTGCGTACGGAATCGTTATTGTTCACGATTTGTTACAATATTCACATTAGTTTCCCGTCACAAAAAAAACATGATTCGTGTTTTTTGACGAAACGTGATTTGAGACCTATCCGTCATTTTTCACGATTCGTCACCGTGTGAACACGCGGATTTAAAAAGCATTATCGCCGTCAAAAAAAAGAACTAATCGTGAAAAAAAATAAAAGTCAGGAAAATACTGGCATAGAGGCGAGACGTTATCGCCCATATTATATACCAGTCACACATTTTTACTACAGGTACGTTATTGTACGAATGTGAAACGTACCAATCAAAATATATAAAGGGTCAATTTTTAATCGTTTTAAATACGTTTTAATACATACTCATGGTATTCATGATAAGAAATAGTTTTCGTACTAACAGAATTAAGTTGATTTAGGTCACCGATTTCTTGGGCAAAGTTGTTTGTTGTGTGTAGTGTATACGTAGTCTTAAGTATTGCATACAAAAAAAAATCATTCAATATAATCGCAAAATTAGCCCATGGGAGTTGATAAACCAGGAGACGTATTTTTTAAATATTTTTATTTGAGATGGGCATACTCTTGACCCCAATCTTGCTCTAGAGCATAGATGGGATCTACGATGGAGCGAGCTTGCCCAGAAGATGCCTATTCACTCTGGTATTAAAGAGAGTCAGGTTATATGCATGTTTTGAAGTACTCGAATTCGATTTCGCATACGAATTCACAAGAATTGCATACAAACTCCTAGGAAACTATATACCATTCTTAGGATTTCGTATGCGAATTGGAATTCGAACGCTTCAAAAATACGCCTCCAGGTCGTTCGTACGTTTACGCATGACTCAAATTCGTACGAAAACATGTTTAGATGTGAAAGTCAAATAGTTTTACAAATACTAGACAAGATGGCTACTTCGTGTCTGTGCGAGTAGGTTTATGCTGTACATAGCCCTATACATTTATTTGTGAACAATTGTACTTTGAAATGTACTTTAAAAATATATATTAAAATAAATATTGGACAACATCACATACATTGCTCTGATCCTAAGGTAAGTACCTAAGCACTTGTGTTATAGAGATCAGCCCCTCTAGCATGTACAACAAAACACGATATGATACGATATGATATAGCGATTTATCGTATATTTTTTGTCAAAATATGAACTTTTATCAAAAAAGCGAGCTTAACTGTGACGTCGCTGGCACGGACATGCTTACTATTTCAATAAAAGTTCAAGATGGCGGCTATGTTATCATATTTTGAAAGTAAATAGGCGATAAATCGCTATATCATATCGTATCATATCGTGTTTTGTTGATCGTGCTACAGGGGCAGAAACAACGACGGTACCACAACACTCAGACCCGAGCCAATATAGAAAAGTTTGTTTTCTACACTGACCCGACCGGAGATCGAACCTGGAACCTCAGAGATGGCGGCGCCATTTAAAGTCCGGCGTGCTCGCCTCTCGGCCACGGGTCGTCGTCGGTTGTTTGTAAATCCCTAACAATCAACATAACCATAGTCGAACTATACAATATGATATGGGCGGTACTTCTAACCCGTTAAAGCTAAGTTCGGTATCTAATTTTATTGACAAAAAAAGTAATTTGGGGTCAAAACGAATCTGCAAAATAAAGTTTTTTTTTTCGAAAATTATTTAATGATTTTTTTTTCTAGCCTAGGAAACACTAAACACCACGAATAAAGTTTATGGCCAGTTACTTGTGGTATTTTTTTTTATGTTTCTACGATTCATAAAACCTTTGTTATTGCCAAAACCTAAAGTGATAAAAAACCAAAATGGCCGCTATTCATAGGGGGTGGGGGTTTGACTCCCGAAATTATAATTTTTGTCGATAAAATTAGATATCACACTAAGCCTTAACGGGTTAGAAGTACCGCCCATATCACATTGTATATAAAGCAGACTACACATTCGGATAAAAGTGTATGTGTAGCTCAGCTCAGCTCAGACATCCAACTGTCGAAATATGATAAACATAACCGCCATCTTCAACTTTTATCGAAACTTCATGCTCGCTGTTTCGATAAAAGTTCATATTTTGACAGTTGGGCTTCGATAAATCGCTATATCATATCATATCGTGTGTTGTTGGTAATGCTAGAAGAGCTGGTCGAAAATAGACATGATATAGTACCCGGCATCGATGTTGAGCGCTGGGGCAAAGAGTGGGGATCGCTTTGCGCATCTTACGAGACGAGCATCGTATCAGAGACGCGTGTGCGCGGAGCTAACAACCATCCCGGCCAGCGGTGCAGGCGCGTCGCACGACTAGCCAATCACGTAATCGTAATGGTTTTATGCGCATCTTTTGTCCAGCGCTTAACATCGGTGCCGCTAGTTGTATTAGGCCTGTTAGAGGCCTGTAGACTACAAAATTGAGCAACCGATACCCTAAATCGTTGTTTAAAATGTATAATTCATGTATACATACATTATGTATACAATTTTGTTATAATGTCCTATGTATACAAAACAATGTATTCTACTGCTAAAATACAACATTTCTACGACGTTGAGACCAACATTATCTATTATAAAAAAACAAAATCAGATAAATAAATTCTTCCAACTTCTTTTATCAAGCCACAAACTAAGCACAGCTTGTACTATGATGACTAGATAGCGGATAAAAAATACCTTAAGATATTATATGACATCCATGATAAAAAATCACACTATAAAGGGTCACACTTCCGTCATATCCAATATATTTAAATTCAACTCTTTTTTCAAATTAAATACTTTTACTTCTTCAAAGTCAAAGTCACTTATTTCTGCAAATTGGCCATCTATGGCACTTTTACGTGTTCCAATTTTATTTTTCCCTACCACTGCTTCGGGACTACATATCGGCTGGTGATGGGAAGAAGCGGCGCTACAAACTCAGTCACCTTCTATGAAAAATTTTGTATTTTAACAGCAGAATCATTTGCTTTAATTTAATTTTTTCATACAAATTGTATAATGTTACAATATATCATTGTTTTGCTACCATAAATAGCACTTAGCTAGCACATTTTTAAACTGTCACATACAGGACGAACAAGAAAATAGAACACTCCTCAAAACCACGTGATCAGCTGATGATATACAACACTTTTTACTATGGGAGCAACATCAAAACCATTTTATTTTCAGATGCTCCATACATTATCATCGAGGCATACGAGTAAGTTTGTATGGAGCAGCTAAAAAAAATTATCGATTTCGATGTTGCCCCCATAGAAAAAGTTGTTGTATATGACCAGCTGATCACGTGATTTTAAGGAGTGTCCTATTCTTTTGTACACCCTGTATTTAAAGCAATAATAAATTGTTTGTATACATCTTTGTATACAACTTAAATATAATATATACATAAGTTTAAAGCCGCGTCTAGCTATCCAAACGAAATTGTCAATAGAACTTTAATAGCCTTAATACAAAAAAGATAGACTAGGTATCATCATCATCATCTCAGCCTATTGCAGTCCACTGCTGGACGTAGGCCTCCCCCAAAGAGCGCCAAAGAGCACGATCTCCCGCTTTTTTCATCCATCCACTGCCAGCCATCTTCCTAAGGTCATCGGTCCATCGAACTGGGGGTCGTCCTACACTAAGTTTGCCTAGGCGTGGTTTCCACTCGAGAACCCGTTTACTCCACCTTTCATCGGTTCTGCGACAGATGTGGCCAGCCCACTGCCACTTAAGCTAGGTAGGTAGGACTAGGTATAAACGATGTCTAAAACATAACCAACTATGTTAAAATGTTGACACATCAGACATGTCTCGGTGATAATGACTTACATTTAAAATTGGTTGGCTAATCTTTAAACAGTGTTTATAAATTCAAAATTGGTACCACAATCACACCAATTATCTAGCCCCAAACTAAGCAAAGCTTGTGCTATGGCGACTAGATAACGGATAAACATACTTAAATACGTTTATAAACATCCATGACTGGGGTACAAATGCTCGTGTTCGTCACACAAACATTTGCCCCTCGCGGGATTCGAACCAGCAACCGCCAGGCATTGTAGTGCGGAGCGCGAACCACTACACCAGACGGTAGGTCGGACCAGACGGTTTAAACCTATTGTATCTTTTTTGTAATAAGGTCATTAGACTATACAGTTTTTACAAATGGCGTCATTGACTTGTAGTTCTATCGATATGACAAGGAATATCGATATCGATAGTGGTCTATAACGGCAACACTATAGGTAAGGTTAGATAAGTACATGTTTCAAAAATCTACATCCTTTACAAAACAAACCTATTCATCGTACAATTATTTGACAATTTCTGACAATTGCTACTAGCGCCATCTATCGTACCTACAGTTTACAGTGCGCCCCTTTTCTTGGTATATTAGTGAAGGGTAGGGGGTGGGGGTACAGCCGCCTTCTCGACTTGAACTCAACGAGGTCCGTGATGATTATCGGCTGAAACAAAAGAGGGTTAATTAGAGATGTGACTGTTCAAATGTCGATAAAATAAATAATAATGAACACAGTTCTGTTTTTAAGATCGAAAAGTTAAATTAACACAATTCAAATGACTATGAAATGTTTTGTTCGTTCATACGTATGAGAAATTAAAATCTATCGTCTTTTTTGTAAAAAACACAAACTTTTTACACGGCTAGTTTCAATAGTACATATTTGAAAAAAAATAATGGTTATTTTAATTTATTAGAGTAATACTTGCGAAAGAACGAAACATTTTCGGTGTAGGCCTACTGAACGGTTCGACAGTAAATTCTCGACCGGAAAATTCAATTCAATTCAACATTCTGGTGCTCTAATACCACAACTTTTACTATAAGACCAACATCGAAATCGCGAAAAAATAATTCACCAGCGGGGTAACTCTTAAAACAATCTCAAAGCTGTCAAATCTGTCAATGTTGGTACGTCATTACATACAAAATATGACAGATTTGATAATGTTTGACAGATTTGAGATTGTTTTAAGAGTTCGTGGTTTTGTATGGAGAAGTCAATTTTGTTTTTTGCGATTTCGTTGTTGGTCCCATAGTAAAAACTGTTGTATTTGAGCACCAGAATCAGCCCTTATATGGATTTGCGTTTATTATGTTACACCTTATATCCATCTTATTTACGTAAAATAAGGGTGGCCAGTTGTCTAAGAGAAATTCCAAATATATTTTTTTGATACTGTGAATAATCTATTTATTTTTCCGTTTTCAATTTCGCTCTGTTGTTAAAGTTGTGTTTGAACATGTTTACGAGGTTTTTAGGAGTCTCCTATTTCTTTGTACATCATCATCATCATTTCAGCCACAGAACGTCACTGCCACAGGCTGAATTATCTATGACACAAAAAAACCAAACGAAAATCGGTTCATCCGTTTGGGAGCTACGATACCAGAGACAGATACACAGACAGACACGTTAAACTTATAACACCCTTTATTTTTGCGTCGGGGGTTAAAAATGTTGTATAAAACAAATATTTTTAAGCCAAATAATTCTAAATAAACGATTTTATTTAAATTAAGGTTATTTTTGATTTGATGTCGTTTGTCGAAAATATCGAAAGTTCGATATTCGCAAATCTTCAATATCGAAATTGATAAAACTGCCCGATATTGCGACCTCTACTCATAACACCCCTCTCTTTTTGCGTCGGGGGTTAAAATGGTCTTTATTGTAAATTTTTGTTTTTAGCAATTCCATGCAAGGTTTTAATTGAAGATAAATAACAAATGAAAAAAAAATCATCGACCTCAGGTGGGACTCGAACCCACGTCCCATCGCATACCGGGCGAGTGCTTTGACCACTAAGCTACCGAGGACGTCACGTGACAGGATGAAATTCCTCAAGTGTTTTTTCTCGCTGTCAAAGCCAGCGTACTCTGATCAATGTTGTAGCTATATGTATAGCTGAGTAGTATACTACCGTCAACACCCTATAGTGACGTCCTCGGTAGCTTAGTGGTCAAAGCACTCGCCCGGTATGCGATGGGACGTGGGTTCGAGTCCCACCTGAGGTCGATGGTTTTTTTCAAGTGTTATTTATCTTCAATGGTCTTTATTGTTCCATCATAACAAACGGTACTCACGACTATTATAGTCACGATGCTGTCGCAAAATTCGAAAACGCATTGCTACAAGAGGTGCTCGTAGCTCAGTGGCGGCTGCGCTTTGGTATCGATTACTAAAGTTAAGCAACCAACGCTGCGGTCGTGAGTGGATGGGTGACCATTCCGAACATATTTAGTGACATTTATCACGAGCATCTCCGTGCTTCGGAAGGCACGTTAAAAGTTGGTCCCGGCCAATATCGCTTGATATTGGTCGTGAAGCCTAGTCAGAGGCCTTAAGGCGGCTTGATAACATCTGACAGTAAGGTTTAGTCACTGGCCTTACAACACCCCTCCACCGCACCGCACCGGGCCCGCGTGGTGGAGTATGGCCCAAACCACCTCATAGTTGAGGTGAGGCCTGTGCTTTGCAGTGGGACGTATACTTTACTTTTTTTTACTTTTGCTACAAAAAGATCTTTACTTTTTACGTAATAAAAACCACAAAACCACAAAAGTTTGTTTTCCGGAAGTATTTTTTTTTTTTAAATAAAATCGAGTCCATTATCATAGAATTTTGGGAGAGTCCAACTGACCACCCAACCAAACTACAACTACAATTTCAAAAGATATATTAACCGATTTCTTATCAAATAGCGTGCTTGCGAGTATCTGCGAACTGATGATAGGCCGGAACCAGAACAGACGCAGCAGTGGCGTCACGAATATCATGTGTAGACCGAAGCTCTGCGGTTCGAGAAACAATAAGTTGTTTCAAAATATACAGGGTGTAAAAAAAGGCTTAACGAAGCCTTAAACTACGAATACTATACATAACACCAAGTAGAATGCAAAAAAAAATTGCTGGGAAATGACTTTTATTTTTGGGTATCAAAAAAAAACTTATTTCTAACCCGCAATGTATAGCGCGCACGCCACAGACTATGCCTGTGTGTGTAAGCGGTCGGCGCGAGCGGGTGGCGCGAGAGCACTGCGCACGATTCATTGCCGGCTGTGCCCTTTAAAGGCCTTTTATGAAAGAAGCACTGAAAATGTTTATCATGTTTCTTTGTAAAAAAGTTTAGTATTATAAAACAGAAGTCAATTTTGTAAAAATCATTGAAAAAAAATTGTGACTTGAGTGTCAATAACTCGGTAACACGTCATTTCCCAGGTAGTGTAAAAGAAAAAAATGATCGTAATAATACGTAGAATATGTAGTATTCGGCTTCGTTAAGCCTTTTTTTACACCCGATATTGACTCAAAAACTATACTTCGAATAATAAACATTTTTTTTTTCATTTAACCTTAATAACTAAGTTCCTTAATTAATTAGGTTTCTTGACGACCTCCGTAGCCGAGAGGCGAGCACGCCGGACTTAAAATGGCGCCGCTATCTCTGAGGTTTCGGGTTCGATCCCCGGTCGGGTCAATATAGAAAACGAACTTTTCTATATTCGGCTCTACTTTTCTAGGCTCGGGGCTGGGTGTTGTGGTATCGTCGTTGTTTCTGATTTCTATAACACAAGTGCTTTAGCTACTTACCTTAGGATCAGAGCAATGTGTTTGATGTTGTCTAATATTTTTAAAAAAAATGTAATTATACCTAATCAGCTCTTTTTGGAATCGGTGCCAGCCATTGTGAGTTAAAACGTGTCCATTCGCACCGACTCCAAAAATAACTGATTAGGTATACTTACATTAGTTAAAGAACTTAGTTATTAAGGTTAAATGAAAAGAAGTTTATAATTTTTTGCTTTTCAGTTTTTCGGCGGTTTAATTTTTTTTGTTAAAAAGTTTTTATTTAATCATTTTCTGTGGATACAAGATCAGCATTAAAAGAGAGTGAAGTGTATTTTCCCACGCTTAGGGTAAGTTATTTTTCTTCAAATTTATATCGGCCCAAATTCGAGGTATACCCTATCTAATAAAAAAAATATTATCAAAATCGAACTACTTTGTAAAAAGTTATGCGTTGTCAAACATTACAATCAGTGAGTGAACAATCAATTATACCCTGTTTTCGTAGGAAAACAGGGTATAATTGATTGTTGTTAAGGGTAGCCTTAGGGTTGGAATTGATTTTCTAGAATAGAATTTATATGGGAACGTAGGGCTATACCCTTTCTAATAAAAAAAGAATTATCAAAATCGGACTACTCTGTAAAAAGTTATGCGTGATCATACATAAAAAAAAAAACTAAAAAAAAATATATACGCGTCAACTTGAGAACCTACTCCGTTTTTTTTCGTCGGTTAAAAATAGTCTCGAATCTACTGGACTAATGAATTAATTACAGGTAAGTCGTAACTGGAGGAGGCCTATGTTCAGCAGTGGACGTCCTGTGGCTGAAATGATGATGATGATGATGATGATGATAATTTAGAGGTGCTTGTAGCTTAGTGGTGGCAGCGCTTTGGTATCGATTTATAAAGTTAAGCAACCAACGCAGCGGTTGTGAGTGGATGGGTGACCATTCCGACCATAATTTGTGATATTTATCGGGGCTATCTCCGTGCTTCGGAAGGCACGTTAAAAGTTGGTCCCGGCTGATATCGTTTGATATTGGTCGTGAAGCTTGTCAAAGGCCTTAGGCGGCTTGATAACATCTGACAGTAAGGTTTAGTCACTGGCCTTACAACACCCCTCCACCAATCCGCACTGGGCCCGCGCGGTTCAGTATGGCCCAAACCACCTCATAGTTGAGGTAAGGCCTGTGCCCTGCAGTGGGACGTATATAGGCATAATTTTAAGCATATTTTAAAACTAAATGAATGGAGGATTGATGATAGCTGTGTAATAAAAAAAGTGAACCCAGACCTTTTAACGTAAGTGGAGTTCAAATTATAGATTTTGAAAAAATAATATATAGAAAACCCTTTACAACCAGCCACCCTGTATTTCAAGATCGTACTTTTTCTCTATGATTAACCGCATAAAAAGTGTTGTAATAACTACTTTTAAATTTTCGCGTTGCATAATTTAAAACTCAATGAAACGGGAATTAACGCGCTCATAATTTAGGTACAGAATGTTACCTCTTTTGCCTGACGTTTCGATCGGGTTACACCGACCGTGGTCACAGGCTGACTGGAACAGCGATGTCTTCACACCGTATGAAAGGCAGATTCTTCATCTACCCTCATACCTAACATTTTGTACCTAAAATTATGATCGCGTAATTCCCGTTTCAATGAGTTTTGTGATAACTGTCATAAAAATAAATCAAATTAACCAATTTTCTGCACAACGACTACTTGAGTGCTCCTGCGCATTCGCCAGATCTCCAGCTACTTTATACAATGTGATATAGGCGGTACTTCTGGTTAGAACTGTTATTGTTAAGGCTAAGTTTGGTATCTAATTTATTGCCAAAAATGGTAATTTGGGGTAAAAAAAAATCTGCAAAAATTTTTTTTTACCAAAATTGTTTAATGTTTTTTTTTAGCCAAGGAAACTTTTATCACCAAAAATTAAATTTATGGTCAGTTGCAAATTTTTTTTTTAGTAATTCCATGCATGGTTTAATTAAACGTTAAATAGTATACCGTATACTAGCTATACATATAGCTACAACATTGATCAGAGATACGCTGGCTTCGACGGCGAGAAGAAACACTTGAGAAATTTCATTGTGTCACGTGACGTCCTCGGTAGCTTAGTTGGTAAAGCACTCGCCCGGCATGCGATCGGACGTGGGTTCGAGTCCGACCTGAGGTCGATGTTTTTTAAAAAAAATGTTATTTATCTTTAATTATGGTCAGTTACTCTGTTATTTCAGCTATCTTATGGTATTTCTTTCATGTTTCTACGACACATGAAACTTTTGTTATTGCCTAGTGTTAAAAAACCAAAATGGCCGCTATTCATTGGGGGTCAAAATCAAAAACAAAATCAAAATCAAAATCATTTATTTCTGTAAATTGGCCATAAAAGGCACTTTTACATGACCCAATTTTTTACCTACCACTGCTTCGGGACTATTGTGGGCTAGTGCCGAGAAGAAGCAGCGCAAGAAACTCGGTCACTATTGTCAGCCTCTTTTAAAAATAAATAAATATTTTACAAGATTTGTTGTGAGCTAAGCAGGTGAGGGTTTCACCCCCCAAATTATTATTTTTGTCGATAAAATTAGATATCGCACTTAGCCTTAACGGGTTAGAAGTACCGCCCATATCACGTTGTATTTATTTATGTAAACAATTTATTTTTTTTCCAATAGGCATAAATTAAGCTCTTTTACACGTCCCAATTATTATAAAATCAGGATTGCATCGAAAATAATACCACCAGGTTCCAATTTAACTGCTTTAATCTCTTCCTCGATAATATAATTTTCTTAATAATAAAGTGCCGTACACGTCACTCCCCGATGACTGCCGATGTCGGAATGCCGCTTGATTTCAAATTGGCATAGACAAGTAACCCTTATTTTTATTTTGTTATTCTTAAAAATCGTTTAGTCGCATTTGAATGGTTTGAGAAGTTAATTCTGAAGAAAAATGACGAAAAGCTAACACAATATTATTTTTAACTGCTTCGGAACTAATTTGGGCTAGCGCCGAGAAGAAGAAACGCAAGAAAAGAGACATCTATCCTGTCTCTGCGTAGTAACACGATATCTGCCTGTGTGCCGTTCAGCCACATCGGCAGTAGTGCGAGAACGTGCCCACAATCTTGATATCACGTTCTGGCTGGTGTGTATTCAGCCACATCCGCAGTAGTGCGATAACGTGCCCAAAATCTTGATATCACGTTCTGGGTGGTATGTATTCAGCCACATCCGCAGAAGTGCGATAACGTGCCCACAATCTTGATATCACGTTCTGGCTGGTGTGTATTCAGCCACATCCGCAGTAGTGCGATACGTGCCCACAATCTTGATATTACGTTCTGGCTGGTGTGTATTCAGCCACATCCGCAGTAGTGCGATACGTGCCCACAATCTTGAAATCACGTTCTGGCTGGTGTGTATTCAGCCACATCCGCAGTAGTGCGATAACGTGCCCACAATCTTGAAATCACGTTCTGGCTGGTGTGTATTCAGCCACATCCGCAGTAGTGCGATACGTGCCCACAATCTTTAAATCACGTTCTGGCTGGTGTGTATTCAGCCACATCCGCAGTAGTGCGATAACGTGCCCACAATCTTGAAATCACGTTCTGGCTGGTGTGTATTCAGCCACATCCGCAGAAGTGCGATAACGTGCCCACAATGTTGATATCACGTTCTGGCTGGTGTGTATTCAGCCACATCCGCAGTAGTGCGATAACGTGCCCACAATCTTGATATCACGTTCTGGCTGGTATGTATTCAGCCACATCCGCAGTAGTGCGATAACGTGCCCACAATCTTGATATCACGTTCTGGCTGGTGTGTATTCAGCCACATCCGCAGTAGTGCGATACGTGCCCACAATCTTGATATCACGTTCTGGCTGGTGTGTATTCAGCCACATCCGCAGTAGTGCGATAACGTGCCCACAATCTTGATATCACGTTCTGGGTGGTGTGTATTCAGCCACATCCGCAGTAGTGCGATAACGTGCCCACAATCTTGATATCACGTTCTGGCTGGTGTGTATTCAGCCACATCCGCAGTAGTGCGATACGTGCCCACAATCTTGATATCACGTTCTAGCTGGTGTGTATTCAGCCACATCCGCAGTAGTGCGATAACGTGCCCAAAATCTTGATATCACGTTCTGGCTGGTGTGTATTCAGCCACATCCGCAGTAGTGCGATAACGTGCCCAAAATCTTGATATCACGTTCTGGGTGGTATGTATTCAGCCACATCCGCAGAAGTGCGATAACGTGCCCACAATCTTGATATCACGTTCTGGCTGGTATGTATTCAGCCACATCCGCAGTAGTGAGATAACGTGACCACAATCTTGATATCACGTTCTGGCTGGTATGTATTCAGCCACATCCGCAGTAGTGAGATAACGTGACCACAATCTTGATATCACGTTCTGGCTGGTGTGTAGGGCCTAAGCAACGACGCGTTGATTAGCACCATATTCCAACACGCAACATGCCCACGGCTCGTAACATTTCATCTCGACTCAAAAAACGACGTGCCATGTCTCTTAAAGCTCACACGGTACGTTAAATTAAAAAAGATAGACAATCTAATCCCTTTTTATTAATTAATATCAATAAAACAATTAAAAATTTTCTTTTTAAAAGTTAAGAACATTATTATATTTACACAAATATATAAATAAACGTAAAACTATGTAATATAAAGTAAATAATATTTACAAAAATGTATATAAAAGTTTAAAAATAATGTATATAAAAGTTTACAAAAACTCAAAATCACCCATACCCACAGAAGAGTTACAGGTGCCTAGAAGGCTGGCAGCATTACCTCGCTGAATGGCAATGCTTATTCGCTGGCCAAGGTAGCTGCCAGCCCTCAGGTCGCCAGAAACATTAACCAAGCATTAAACATTATTTTTTCTTGACAGTAGGAATTGCTAACAATTTTGCCACCATATTTTGTTTTTTCTTCTGTTTTTTTTAATTACATTTCAAATTTTGAAAAAAGAATTAAAGAGGTTTCAAACTGTATAGATTTTTTTTATGGAAACAAAAAGATTTTAAGCTTTAAAGTCGTAAATAATTTAGGATTACGGTATCCCTAGATTCTGTCGATGTGTGTACATCATCATCATTATCATCTCAGCCTATTGCAGTCCACTGCTGGACGTAGGCCTCCCCCAAAGAGCGCCAAAGAGCACGATCTCCCGCTTTTTTCATCTATCCACTGCCAGCCATCTTCCTAAGGTCGTCGGTCCATCGAGCTGGGGGTCGTCCTACACTACGTTTGCCTAGGCGTGTTCTCCATGTGATGATGTGTGTACATTACAAAATAATATCTTACACAATAAATGTACATGTGTAAGCAAGGTATATGTATTTTGGCAACAAAAAAATCTAATTACTGAAGTACAAACTACACTAACCTCTTTCCCAGAGTTCTTCTCGTCATGATCTGCCTTGTCGCTGGTCTTCCCGTCGTTGTCGCGGCCAGCGCCCCCCTCGGCCGTGGAGACTACGTGAACTGACAGCTTCTGTCTGTCCGTTGAGTCCTCGCTTATGTGTTTCTGGGCGGGAAATAATAGAATAATTTTATTAATATTCAGAAGGTTTGTGGAAATCGCTATTAGGGACAAGACCGCCTAAATTTACGCGTTTCTCTAAAATATTAATTTAATTTAAAACTCAATGAAACGGAAATTAACGCGATCATAATTTAGGTACAAAATGTTACCTCTTTTGCCTGACGTTTTGTACCTAAATTATGATCGCGTTAATTTCCGTTTCATCATCATTGAGTTTTAAATTATGCAACGCGAAAGTTTAAAAGTAATAAATTTAATTCTCAAAATAATTTTGTAGTATTTATTTTGACGACCGTCTCATGTAGTAGTTCGCGCTCCGGACTAAAAATCTTGGCGGTTGCGGGTTCGAATCCCGCGAGGGGCAAATGCTCAAATATTTTTGATTTTTATTTGGTTATTTAGTATTGGAATTACTGTGAAGCTACAACTATCGGACATGTGTGATTAAAAAAAATGAAATATGTCATTTACTTTGTATGATGTGCCATAAATAGTATGTCTGGTATATATCTGTGTCTGGTGTATGGTACGATTATCTAAAAAAACGGCAAAAATATCACGTTTTTTGTATGGGAGCCTTTAAATATTGATTGTATTCTGTTTTTTAGTATTTGTTGTTATAACGGCAACAGAAATACATCATCTGTGAAAATTTCAACTGTCTAACTATCACGGTTCATGAGATAAAGCCTGGTGACAAACTTGTAATGTAAATATATACTATTTAAAAAGAGGCTGACAATAGTGACCGAGTTTCTTGCGCTACTTCTTCTCGGCGCTAGCCCAAAATTGTCCTGAAGTAGTGGTAGGGAAAAAAAATATTGGGACGTGTAAAAGCGCTTAGTTTAAGCCTATTTACAGAAATAAATTGGTTTTAATGGTTTTAATGGACAGACAGACAGAAAGACAGACGGACAGCGGAGCCTTGATAATAGGGTCCCATTTTACCCTTTGAAATCAAATCAAATCAAATATTTATTTGCAAGAATACAGTTTTACACTTGATCTTATTATATTTTGGTAAGTCATTAGTATTCTGCCTGCAAGCAGACGCGCAAATATTAAATTAATATTGTTAGCAATTTTTTTCATTGATTTTTGGGTACGGAACCCTAAAAATACAAGTTGGAACTCTTTTTTTTTACCTCACCATACTATCAACATGTATACGTTAGCACATACATGTTTCGGCTTTATAAAGTGGTCAGCATCTATGATTTTTTATTTCTGCAAATTAATATTAAATGTTAATTTATATTATTAAATAATTATATTAAAGCTTACCTTATAAAACTGTAGTAATTCGTCTTTCGTGATAGTATTCAATTGTTCTACCTCTACTCTTGGTCTGTCGAAGTTATACACCTGTTAACAGAAAACACAATATTTTAATATTATAAATCCGGCCAAGTGCGAGTCGTACTTGCAATCAAGGGTTCCGTACCATTGTAGAGTATTTAATAAGTACAATACAGAGCAAAAGAAAAGACTTTAGTTATTTTTCAAGCAGCCATATACAGGGTGTAAAAAAGGCTTAACGAAGCCTTAAACCACGAATTATCAAAATAAAGTCAATGTTTGAAAAATCTTTGAAATAAAATTGTAACTTTGACTGTCAATAACTCGGCGGTAACCCGTCATTTCCCAGGTATAGTGTGAAAGAAAAAAATGATCGTAATAATACGTAGAATATGTAGTATTCGGCTTCGTTAAGCCTTTTTTTACACCCGATATACATACGTCATACAGGGTTACATTGCAAGGTAGTGTCAATATTTTAAAATAAGATTAAAATAATATTATAAAAGTGTATCTTCATCGTTTTTATTTTATTTTTACTATTATTTTAATAAAATTAATTTCAAAATATCCGGGGAAAAAGACAACGTGACCTGCTCGGTCATTCATAATAAATAACAGGCGTACGCCAAGCCAACAACGATCCTATGCAATGCACATACGATGCACAAGCGCTCCTGGGACCCTAGCGTGAAATTGTATCTTCCGTTCGGTCGTATAAACCTAACAAATTAAAATGGCCAGTCTCATGTGTCAATCCTTTGATAAAATATGACCAACTCAATCTAGCCGTGTTAAAAACCCGACTGTTTTCAATTGTACATAAATTGTCAAACCTTTGCTACGGAGAATTGGATGTTTTGTTTTGATCGGTTAAGGCCTTAACACGCTTGAATGACCTTGACGCGTCGCGCCCATACAATTTCGTGCGTGCGGATGACCTCTAATAATTGGAAAAACATGTTTTTTATGAAATTAATGCCTTTAACGAGAATTTTCAAATAAAACTCTCAATTCAAAACATGTATATCTCCAAATCTTGTTTTGTGTGAAAGCAGCAACGAAATAGCTTGTGCTGTTTAAGAGAACATTTGCAATTTATGAAAAAATAGACACTTTTTTGTGCATGTTTTAATCCAAGGGACTTGACGGAAAATCAAAATTATTCAATTCAAGATGTTTATTAAATTCTCTTCTAGCATATCGTATTTTAAATTTTTAGATTAAATTAACAGGCGTTCTGACAATTTGATTTTCATATTCGAGATTTTACGCACTTGGGTGGTGTTAAGTGCTTAGTTTAAGCCTATTTGCAAAAATATATTGGTTTTATTGGTTTTATTAAGGCCTTAATACGACCGACCGAACGATGCACTTTTGCGCTAGGCCCCCGGCTGTTAGAAATGTACCTTACATCGTAAGGGCTAAGGTTTGTTTTCGCGCGCCATTGTGACTATCATTGCATTGAACTTTGCAGTTCTAGGTTGCACAGAGATAGTGCGTGCGTATTTTTTATGAATGAGACAATAATATCCACGCGTACCAACTTTTAACAGCGGATATTAATATTAAATATGAAAAAAATGAATTTGTTTTTATTGAGTATATCGATTTAATTACTGATTCTTAGTCGCTGAAAAATTGGCACCTTGCAATGTAACCCTGTATAATAAATTGCAAAATTTTCAATCGTCTAATTATTATGTTTCAAAAGATACAGCCTTATTTATAACACACGGACACACTGACAGCGGAGTTTTAGTACTAGGTGTATAGGTAAGTTCTTAAACCTAATCACAGATGGCGTTGATTGTCTTTTACGTCGCGCAATACTTTCGTTTTTTTAATTTTATGACCTTCGTGCTAATAATGTTCATAATAAATCTGGTTCATTGTAAGTGATTTGAGACATGTAAAAGAGCTCACTGACTGTCTTTAAAAAAGGAGGTTGTCAGTTTTGAGGTTGATGTTTGACCGCGGTTATCTCGCGTTTGGCTAAACGAATTTTGATGCGGTCTTTAGAAAAAAAAATTGTAGCATTCTGGAGAAAGTTAAAGGCCAAAAATAATGAAAATATGTATAATATTTTAGTTTTGATTGCAAATATCAATTGGTTTAACAGATTTTACAATTTCAAGTGCAGCTATGTGGTTGGGTAACCTGGGTTATACACGTAGGCCTACTGGATGACTTTTTTTACCGTCAGGAAAAAATAACTGTGTATTCTGTACCTAAAACTATGTGATATTATGTGAGTGTGTTTATAAAATACAACTGATTTTATAAATTGTGGAATGTCCAAAAATGCATAAACATAGAATACATCACTGAATATGCGTTTGAGTTTTGGTCGGTTTCATATTTTTATTATTATTTTACCAATATTATTTTTTTAATGTTCTGTTAGTCAAAATTAACTTAGAATAAGATGGTTTGAGAATAAATAGTTGATAAAAATAAAATAAAAAAATAATCTTCTTTTTTATATTATCATGTTATCGTCATCTATATCATTTACCTATTTCACGCGTTTTTTTTCTTGACGGTAAAAAAAGTCATCCAGTATAGTAAACAGACCTGCGCAGTGATCTCAGCCCACAGCTGGGATGCGCGCGCGCCCATGCGCTTGGGCTTCTCCAGCCTGTGCGCCGCGAGCGCAGCGCGGTGTTTCATGAACTCCGCTTCCGACATCTTCTCTAGGTATTCCTGTAGACAACAACTAATCTACAGAGTTCGACAAAAAACAGCAGCTTATCTCGGTATTTCTCTATTCCAGAGCCCCCCCCCCCCCCCACGTCTGGCAATGGCCTCACCTCCTCAGTCTGGCAGAGACCCTACAAGTTTGGCACAAAGCCCAGACCACTCCCCTCCTGTTTGGCTCGCACAGAGCCCAGCCTGGTGCAGCACCCCGTCTGGCTAGCACAGCTTCTTGTCTGGCTGGCACAGCCCTGTCTGGCTGATACAGCCCCCCATCTGGCTGGCACAGCCCCCGTCTAGCGGCACAGCCCCCCATCTGGCTGGCACAGCCCCCCGTCTAGCGGCACAGCCCCCCATCTGGCTGGCACAGCCCCCCGTCTAGCAGCACAGCCCCAATTTGGCTGGCACAGCACCCCATCTGGCTGGCACAGCCCCCCATTTGGCTGGCACAACCCCCGTCTGGCTGGCACAGCCCCCCATCTGGGTGGCTCAGAGCCCAGCCCCCCATCTGGCTGGCACATCCCCCCGTCTGGCTGGCTCAGAGCCCAGCCCCCGTCTGGCACAGAGCCCAGCCCCCCATCTGGCTGGCACATCCCCCCGTCTGGCTGGCTCAGAGCCCAGCCCCCGTCTGGCACAGAGCCCAGCCCCCCATCTGGCTGGCACATCCCCCCGTCTGGCTGGCTCAGAGCCCAGCCCCCGTCTGGCACAGAGCCAGCCCCCCATCTGGCTGGCACATCCCCCCGTCTGGCTGGCTCAGAGCCCAGCCCCCGTCTGGCACAGAGCCCAGCCCCCCATCTGGCTGGCACATCCCCCCGTCTGGCTGGCTCAGAGCCCAGCCCCCGTCTGGCACAGAGCCAGCCCCCCATCTGGCTGGCACATCCCCCCGTCTGGCTGGCTCAGAGCCCAGCCCCCGTCTGGCACAGAGCCAGCCCCCCATCTGGCTGGCACATCCCCCCGTCTGGCTGGCTCAGAGCCCAGCCCCCGTCTGGCACAGAGCAAGCCCCCCATCTGGCTGGCACATCCCCCCGTCTGGCTGGCTCAGAGCCCAGCCCCCGTCTGGCACAGAGCAAGCTCCCCATCTGGCTGGCACATCCCCCGTCTGGCTGGCTCAGAGCCCAACCCCCGTCTGGCACAGAGCCCAGCCCCCCATCTGGCTGGCACATCCCCCCGTCTGGCTGGCTCAGAGCCCAGCCCCCGTCTGGCACAGAGCAAGCCCCCCATCTGGCTGGCACATCCCCCGTCTGGCTGGCTCAGAGCCCAACCCCCGTCTGGCACAGAGCCCAGCCCCCCATCTGGCTGGCACATCCCCCCGTCTGGCTGGCTCAGAGCCCAGCCCCCGTCTGGCACAGAGCCCAGCCCCCCACCTGTCATGCAGGGAAATAAGTCTTGATGCACTTACCAAAGCCCCCTGCAGGAAAGCCTCGATCCTCTCCTCAACGTACGAGGGGTGTCTATCACTCTGCACGATCACCCTCAGCCCCTGCACGCCGTTGGAGCGACGCACCCCGCTGAACACTATGTAGCCTAGTTGTTCCTAAAAACGAATTGGGTATGAAAATAAAGGAACTGACAGCACGCATTGCATTGCAAAGCCTCTGTGGGGCTCCGCAAGAGTACTTGTAATAATAGTAAGATTGTAACATGATAGTTATTAAGAATACAAATTATTCTAAAAAAAATTTGGGGCTCCGTTAAATATTTCACTTTCCTAAAGGGTTCCGTTATCAAAAAGTTTTAGAACCGCTGGTTTAGATTATATAAAGGATTACTGTACGGTGTACGTATTGAATTACGTCTAAACTCCATTAGCAGTTTGGCATTTGTGCAATCCATTTTTCCACTCAATGTCATACAGACCACTCCCCCCCCTCTGTGACAGCCCCCCGTCCCACTCTGTCACATAGCCCCCCTATTTGTAACATAGTCCCCTCTGACACACTGTCACATACCTGCCGTCTGACACGGTACCCATACCCCCTAGTCTGGCATGAAACCCATACCCCCCTAGTCTGGCACGGAAACCCATAAAACTCCAGTCTGGCACGGAACCGAGCACCCCGCGACAGTTTGGAAAATAGCCCCCCTTCCCCTACAGTCTGGCATAGAGTCCCCCTCAGTCTTACAACGAAACCCCGTCTGGCAAAGAACCCCGCCCCCAGTCTAGCAAGGCCCTCCCTCAGTCTGGCAGAGCCCCTTCTTTACCTGACACAGGGTCTCTGTAACATACCCCCCCATCTAGCAGAGCCCCCCTGTCTAGCACATAGCCCCCTCCCCCACCCCCACTGTGGCACAGAGCCCCTTACCTTGGTCCTGAGCACGTTGAAGCACGGCTCGGACAGCGTCTGCGCCAGTAGTTCTAACAACACGTTCTGCCTGGCTGCGCGCACGCCGCACGCGTAGTATAGCGACGCGCACGACGACTTGTGTACCGTGTTCGTCGTCTCGCGCATGTACCATACGCCTGAGAGAGACAGAAATACAGAATTGAATCTAGAGCGTGCGGTGCATATAGGCAATTAGGCAAAGGCTGATAATTGAGATGAGGTAGACAGAAGGTACTTATAATGTGGATTATTAAACATAAGGAACCTAATTATAGTCGATGCAGTCTAATTTATTAATAATTTTGTAAAAAATGACACACGAATTTAATTTCTGCTCTTGACATTTTAAGCAAATCAATATGTTTTGACTTTTAACTGACTGTAATTATTTTTTTTCTCTATATCTATCATAATTATTTAAGTATTTGCATGCTATTTTATATGGCTAAATAGGTCAAAGCTCTATTTATCAATGTTTTTTATGACCACATGTCTATGTAATGTACCCTATTTATAAGCAAATAAAATTTGAATTTGAATTTATTGTAGAAAACCACTGTCTTTCATCAATAAAACACATTAAAAGTATCTACTGCCTACGTCGAAATAAAACCCAATGCCCGCCACAGAATCGAATTTATCATTTATTCAGAATTATGCAGACACAGTATTGTTACAAAAAAATATATATTTCATAGTTTAATTGAAGATAAATAACACTTGAAAAAAAAACATTGACCTTAGTTGGGACTCGAACCCACGTCCCATCGCATGCCGGGCAAGTGCTTCACCAGCTAAGCTACCGAGGACGTCACGTGACAAGATGAAATTCCTCAAGTGTTTTTTCTCGCTGTCAAAGCCAGCGTATTCTGATCAATGTTGTAGCTATATGTATAGCTAAGTAGTATACTATTTATATATATATAAGGTCCGATTTTATTAGTGTTCATCCTGTTAACCTATGACTATATAGGTGAAAAGCAATCGTAAAAACCAACTTTCAAATGTCTATCATAAAAACTAAAAAAGTTAAAAATAAATTACAAAATAACAACATCGACTTCATATTGCATAAACTCGTCCTATCTTCAACTCTTTCTCGCTCTGTACAAGGGGAAGGAATAAGACGGATAATCAGATGGTTAAACGTAGCAAAGATAGGACGAGTTTATGCAATATGAAGTCGATGTTGTTGATTTTTAACTTTTTTAGTTTTTATGGTACACATTTGAAAATTGGTTTTTACGATTGCTTTTCACCTATATAGTCACAGGTTAACAGGATGAACACTAATAAAATCGGACCTTATATATACTATTTATATTTATATAGTTATTTATCTTCAATTGCCTTGAAAAACCTTGCATGGAATTGCTAAAAACAAAAATTTACAATGTTTCATAGTTGTCCACCTACATACATGACACTGGAAAGGTACTCTACTCAGCATATCCATAGCCAAATGTAACTGCCTTTTAAGTTTTTAATAAACGATTTTAAATGGCCTTACTACAAAAAAAATAGACAAGCGTTGAACACTTGTCTAAAATTAATCAACCATTTTGAAATGTTTGTAAGTAATATGTCTCAAATGTCAGATGTGTCAACATTTCAAATTGGTTGATTAATTTTAGACAAGTGTTCAACGCTTGTCTATTTTTTTTGTAGTAAGGCCATTTAAAATCGTTTATTAAAAACTTAAAAGGCAGTTACATTTGGCTATGGATATGCTGAGTAGAGTACCTTACCAGTGTCATGTATGTAGGTGGACAACTATGAAACATTGTAAATTTTTGTTTATTTATTATTTTATATCGGAGCATATTAGTAATGCTACAACGCTGTCTTCCGTAAATAGGGACATACTTGAAGATAAATAACACTTGAAAAAAATCATCGATCTCAGGTGGGACTCGAACCCACGTCCCATCGCATGCCGGGCGAGTGCTTTACCAACTTAACGACAGTAGTATACTACTCAGCTATACATATAGCTACAACATTGATCAGAATACGCTGGCTTTGACAGCGAGAAAAAAAACTTGAGGAATTTCATCTTGTCACGTGACGTCCTCGGTAGCTTAGTTGGTAAAGCACTCGCCCGGCATGCGATGGGACGTGGGTTCGAGTCCCACCTGAGGTCGATGATTTTTTTCAAGTGTTATTTATCTTCAATTAAACCTTGCATGGAATTGCTAAAAACAAAAATTAACAGGAACATACTTTTCATTGTACATCAAATAAAATAAATAGCGCAGAACTTTTACAGACAGACGTACAATTTAGGCGGTCTTATCGCTAATAGCGAACTCTTAAAGACAATCCGATGATTGTTAGAGTTATCGGGTCTGAGGGTGATCGGGATAGAGGACAACCATAGAGACAAGGAAAAGTAATAGAAACTCTTTGTCGGCGCAACTTTTTACCTACAGTTAATAAAAAAAACCGGCCAAGTGCGAGTCGGACTGGCGCACGAAGAGTAACATTAAAAAACGGCAAAAAAATCACGTTTTTTGTATGGGAGCCCCCTTAAATATTTATTGTATTCTGTTTTTTAGTATTTGTTGTTATAGCGGCAACAGAAATACATCACCTGTGAAAATTTCAACTGTAACTATCACGGTTCATGAGATACAGCCTGGTGACAGACGGACGGCGGAGCCTTAGTAATAGGGTCCCGTTTTACCCTTTGGGTACGGAACCCTAAAAACAGGTAGGTAACATTTGTTAAAACTTACCTTTTTCCAATTCAATTTCTCGATGTAGTAATAATTGCTGAGCTAGTAACGGCGTGGCATCTTTAGGCAATCTGAAAAATATAACGAATCCTTAGTAAAAAGTAAAGTATGCCATACCCCGCCTCGCCCAGCCGTAGCCGAGAGGCGAGGACGCCGGACTATAAATGGCGCCGCCATCTCTGAGGTTCCGGGTTCGATCCCCGGTCGAGTCAATGTAGAAAACGAACTTTTCTATATTGGCTAGGGTCTCGGTGTTGTGGTACCGTCGTTGTTTCTGATTTCTATAACACAAGTGCTTTAGCTACTTACCTTAGGATCTGAGCAATGTATGTGATGTTGTCCGATATTTGTATTTATATTATATATTTAAAACTCGATATGATATAGAATAGAATAGTATTTATTTGGCACAAAATAAATAGAAACATAAAAACAAAATACAGTTGGACACAAAAGATAAAAAACAAAGTAATAATAATAAAATATCGTGCCAAAAAGGACCCCCGCTCAGTATTAGTCGTGACATACATATTTTTAAATTGAAAAAAGACAACTCGTCCATGTCGGGATTTGAACCCTAATCTCCTGCTTAGCGCGCAGGCGCTTTACCAATTAAGCTACAGGGACATATCTCGACCGGACGAAATTAGCCTTCTCAATTTATTTGTGACATCAACGCCATCTAGGACATGCTGCACGCATTATTCCTTTTTGTTTTTTCGAGTCGATGCTTGCCGCACCATGACTCTAAATTAGGCGTGATTTTTTACTTTTTGTAAAATATTATTTCATAATAACTTAACTTTTAATGTATTTCTTTTTAGCAAATTACTTTGACAATATGTGGAATACATAATATTTTTAAATTGAAAAAAGACAACTCGTCCATGTCGGGATTTGAACCCTTATCTCCTGCTTAGCGCGCAGGCGCTTTACCAATTAAGCTACACATTAATATGTATTCCACATATTGGCAAAGTAATTTGCTAAAAAGAAATACATAAAAAGTTAAGTTAGTCGTGACAACTTAAGGCTGCCACGACACTGATATTCTGCGGGGGCTTCTAACAATAAAAATAAAATATAAATAAACAAAATACAACACGTTAGTTAATATAGCTATTTATCGCTAAAATACGACAACATAGCCGCCATCTTGAACTTTTATTGAAACAGTGAGCATGTCGCTTTTTCGATAAAAGTTCATATTTTGACAAAAAATATGCGATAAATCGGTATATCATATCGTATCATATCGTGATTTGTTGCTCATGCTAGAGGTGCTGGGGCGTGCGGTGCATATAGGCAATTAATGAAATGAAATAGATTTATTTGCGTAAAACATGGTACGGACAACAGCTCGTCGACCTACCACAAAATGTCAAAAATTCTCATTTGAAAATGATCTCGATTTGTCAGGCTTAAAGTTGAAAATCTATTGAAGATTTTTTAACTTTTTGGGTCGGTCGACGTGCTGTTGACTGTACATACAGGGTGTAAAAAAAGGCTTAACGAAGCCTTAAACCACGAATTCTATACATAAAACCAAGTAGAATGCAAAAAAAATAATTGCTGGGAAATGACTTTTATTTTTGGGTATCAAAAAAATACCTAACTTATTTCTAATTGCCGGCTGTACCATTTAAAGGCCTTTTATGAAAGAAGTACTGAACATTTTTATCATGTTTCTTTGTAAAAAAGTTTAGTATCATCAAACAGAAGTCAATTTTGTAAAAAACTTTGATAAAAAATTGTAACTTTGACTGTCTATAACTCGGTAACCCGTCATTTCCCAGGTATAGTGTTAAAGAAAAAAATGATCGTAATAATACGTAGAATATGTGGTATTCGGCTTCGTTGAGCCTTTTTTTACACCCGATATACGTCCCACTGCAGGGCACAGGCCTCACCTCAACTATGAGGTGGTTTGGGCCATACTCCACCACGCGGGCCCAGTGCGATGGAGGGGTGTTGTAAGGCCAGTGACTAAACCTTACTGTCAGATGTTATCAAGCCGCCTTAAGGCCTCTGACTAGGCTCACCAACTTTTAACGTGCCTTCCGAAGCACGGAGATGCTCGTGATAAATGTCACTAAATATGGTCGGAATGGTCATATCACTAGATATGGTCGGAATGGTCAAAAATCAATAATACCACCCACAAATTAAACAATGATGGTTATCAGGAGTTAAGCTCTCTGTAAGCCTTTCGATACCCCAAAATAAATATAATAAATAAATATTGGACAACATCACATACATCGCTCTGATCCTAAGGTAAATAGCTAAAGCACTTGCGTTATAGAAATCAGAAACAACGACGGTACCACAACACCCAGACCCGAGACAACATAGAAAAGTTCGTTTTCCACATTGACCCGACCGGGGATCGAACCCGGAACCTCAGAGATGGCGGCGCCTTACAGTCTGGCATGCTCGCCTCTCAGCTACGGAGGTCGTCAAATCAAACTTAAAGATTATACAATTGATTTAAGTAAAGAGTGACGTCATAGTTCGCTATCGTCAAACTAATTTATAGACGAAACTAGCTGTGCCCGCCATTTTGTTTGCGTGGACTACATATAACACAGAAAAATATCACACAGGAACATTTAACTGGGATAAAAAGTATCCTAAATTGTATTCCAGGTTATATTTAATATGTTTGCAAAATTTCATCCAAATCCGTTTAGCCGTTTACGCGTGATTGAGTCACAAACATCCAAACATTCTCACAGATTTTCGCATTTAAACTATTAGTGGGATGCGTTTGACAGCTTTAAAATACTATGTCAATCGATTGGTGGTGTCAATTAGCCCTTTTTTATTTGTGTTTATGTGACTACAGATAAACAGGGTGTACAAGAGAATGGGACACTCCTTAAAACCACGTGATCAGCAGGTCGTATACAAAAACATCTTGCATACCTCGATGATAATGTATGGAGCATCTGAAAATAAAATCACGATTTCGATGTTGCTCCCATAGGAAAAGTTGTTGTGTATGACCAGCTGATCACGTGGTTTTAAGGAGTGTCCTATTCTCTTGTACACCCTGTATTTATTAATCGTTTTTTTCAAATAAAACTACATACTTGGCCTCCAGCATTTCGGCCACTCGGAGCGCCCTCTCGCGCGCCAAGTTCCCAAACATAAGCCCCTCGATGTGAATTTTACGCATTATTCTGGCTGCGAACTCGTCCAGCATTTCTGGTGTCATACCTGAAGACATAAATGAATAAGATTTTATAATAGGTACTTGAAAAAATTCGTCATGGGTTCGGACCCCACCTGAGGCCGACGATTTTTTTCAAGTATTAAAAAAAACGTTATGTACAATACCCAATAAATACCTAGTTTAAATATTTACATTGCACACGAACTATTATATTACTTGCAAGTACTTACGCTCAGCCGCTTCCATGAGTTGACATCTGGTCCATACCACATCAGATAAGCAGAGAGCTTGTTGATACACTGCATGCTGAAACAAATGATACGGAAACGATTTTTGATCTGGGACCGTAGGGGTTCTGTATTATCTATAAAAACGGTAAAAAATCATGTCTCTTGTATGGGAGAATCTTTAAAAAATATTTTATTCTGTTTTTTAGTTATAGCGGCAACATAAATACATCATTTGTGAAAATTTTAACTATCTAACTATCACGGTTCATGAGATACAGCTTGGTGACAGACGGACAGACAGACGGACAGCGGAGTCTTGGTAATAGGGTCCCGTTTTACCCTTTGGGTACGGAACCCTAAAAAGTAGGAGCCAAATTTTAGAGGATAGTTCAGTCAAGTCGAGATACAGGTAAAATATTTGAGAAAATCCCTTATAATAAACCTATCCCACGGTATAAAATTATCCTTGGGTATAAAAAGTATCGCGTACCCTGATTCCGTATCTTGCAAAAGCAAAGTAATAGTGAAAATTGAGCAATTCTGGTTTTAAAATCGCAAATTGACAGCAAAAAACAAAGCAATCTACTGTCAGTGCTGCCCATAGATTTGACACTAAGCATCAATCGGGCGATGACTGCGCGATTCTTGCTGATAGCTTATTTTATAGGGAATAAGGGAGGCGTTTGTCTATAGCACAAGAGGTTAAAACACATGATTATAACAATCTTATCCCACAGTATAAAACTAAACTTTGTACGTAAAGCTGCCTGGAAAGTTATAAAAGACAAAGATTGCCATGACTCTATCAAAGATATTGACTATATTTCTCTTAATAATGTAAAAATTTACAACCCGATGATTATATCTGAAGCATTTAATAAGCATTTTATTAAAACATCGAATTTACAAACAAACAAATCAAATGTCAAACAAGAAACTAGTGTTAATGCTTTATGTGGGTCTATGTATCTAAAACCTGTGACTAATGATGAGATAAGGAGACAAATACTATCTTTAAATAACACTAAGTCTGAAGGACCTGATGAGATTTGTACTGATGTAATAAAAAAATGTATTGACGAGCTAACTCCTATCTTGACCTATCTTGTAAACTTGTCCTTTGAAAGAGGTGAATTTCCTCAACGACTAAAATATTCTGTTGTTAAACCAATTTATAAAAAAGGTTGCAAAAGCGACATTGCCAATTATAGACCAATAACTCTGATTCCAATTGTTTCAAAAATCTTTGAAAAATGTATGTTTGACAGATTGATTAGTTACTGTAGAGATTTTAACATAATCAATAAAGACCAATACGGATTCCAAAAGCAAAAATCAACCGCACTTGCCATGTTCGCCTTGTTTCAAGAAGTTGTAACTAGTGTGGACTTAAAAAAGTTGACAACAGTTTTGTTTCTGGATATGTCAAAGGCATTTGATTTGGTAAAACATAGCATTATGCTTCAAAAACTAGAGGGAATAGGAGTAAGAGGACTACCTCTCCGGTGGTTTGAGTCGTACCTCCAAAACAGGCAGCAGTCGGTTATTATAACAAAAACAAATAAAGACAATTTTAAAAAATCATATTACTCAAAATATCTTACTAACAATTTCGGAGTGCCGCAAGGAAGTGTGCTTGGGCCTCTTTTATTCATTATTTATATAAATGACATAATAAACGTAACACGACATAAGTCTATATTATTTGCAGATGACATTTCTATTATTGTGACAAATGAATCAAAAGACGGTTTGACGAAGCACGAAGCTGAAATTAATTATACACTAATTAACATTATTGAATGGCTTGAAAAAAATAATCTTAAAATTAATTTAACCAAGACAAATTTTATTCAATTTAATAATTTAAGGCAATGTAATTTAAATATTTCATATAGAAACACATGTATAAATCAAGCGGACTCACTAAAATTCCTGGGGATAAAGGTAGATAAGAGTATGAATTGGAAATTACAGATTGAATCAGTATGTGATAAGATTAATCGCTATGCGTACGTTCTAAAAAGACTACGCCACATAACAGATCGGAGTACAATCCTTACAGCCTATCATGCATATGTCACTTCTATATTGCGCTATGGGTTGATTCTCTGGGGAAATAGTGTAGATGTACATAAAGCGTTTGTTGCACAAAAAAAATGTGTTCGTGCAATATTTGGCGTACCACCCTACCAAACATGTAAACCACTCTTTAGAGAACTTAAGTTATTGACATTACCAGGCCTTTACATATTTGAAATAGGTAAATTTGTGAAAAATAATCTTGGTCTATTTAATAAAGCTCGAGATGTGTATCCAAGAAATAAGAGAAATCCCGACCGACTTGTGTTGACATTTTCTCCCAGAACTGCACTATACATGAAAAATTGTTTATATATGTGTATAAAAATTTACAATAAAATACCAACATACATAAAAACATTAGGACCAATATTATTTAAAAAGAAATTATTTGAATGGCTTTTAGAACGTAATTTTTATAGTGTTAAGGAATTTACAAAATAATTTTGACTATGATAATTATTAATGATGACATAAAATATTAATATGACTAAAAAGCTAAATTAATTATAATGCAGTGTATTAATGAATTGTATTGATTAAATAATGTAATCAACTACTTATTAAATTTTACATGCCATACAATGGCGAGACATGTCGAAATATCAAATATATATTTATTCATCTTATTGTACCGTGTCTCTATGTAAATAAATGATTTGATGATTTGATGATTTGATGATTAAAAAGTCCAAACCAAACCATTTAGATATTGACACCATTCCTAAATAATTCTAAGACATCATTTATTAAATATGACTCCTCAGTTTAGGGCTGATAACCCAGTCCAAAAATCTGATTTTTGTTTGCTTCGAAATCAATAAAAAGTTAGACAGAGTAAAAAGTTAGAGGCCGGTAATGACGTCATAGCTTGCTATCGCCATACAAATTATAAGGGAGGGGCATGCGTTTTGACAGCTCATAAAAAGTATGTCAATTGATTGGTGGTGTCAACTAGCTTATTATCCATAAGGATAAAACAGCAATGGGCGGGAATGTATGGACTCTGGCCCCACCTTGTAACATCATAAGAGTAGCATGGATTTAAAGGGGATCTTATACATAATATGACTGCAAAAGAATCAATGGCGAAATGTATGGGGTTACCACCAAGTAATCGCGATTTCTATTGGATACTGTTTCTCCTGAATATACCACTAAAGTATCGGAAAAAACTATTAAAAAATGTTAAAGGTCTCCATTTTATGTTCGTTTACTGTGAAAATATGTATTTTCATACAAATATGGACGATATGGAGGAAACAATATAACAAAAAAAACATTTCTTTTTTATTATTTTAGATTTTTTCCATTAGGTACAAAAATATGAAGGAAATTGGACATTGTAAATGAAATTTTCGGTGTCTAGACTTAAAATGAAGTCTCGGGTCTGGGTGTTGTGGTACCGTCGTTGTTTCTGATTTCTATAACACAAGTGCTTTAGCTACTTACCTTAGGATCAGAGCAATGTATGTGGTGTTGTCCGATATTTATTTATTTAATGACCTGATAAGGCTGTTCAGCCTCGAAGTTCTTGATGGCTCTGATATGGTTCTCCTTCATAATCTCGAACCGCTGCGGATCGGCCTTGAAGTTCACCATGTGGTCTAGGATCTTCTCTAGTAGTACGTGCTGTTTGTCATCGTAGCCATCTATGGTCACCTGTTAAAAATGTTTTTTTTTATTACACTATACACCGTGAATTTTTAATTACCCGAGAAAATTAACTAACATACTCAGACTTCGATAAACATCGAATTTGGCGAGAAAAAAAATTTTTTTTATAAGAAATTTATTTAAAAGATTCCTTAAAAAATATGCACCATAAAAGTCCTGCTAATTCAAATAGTAATCATTATCATTCCAACATTAACAGAACCAAAATCCACCTAATTTGGTCGCGTAATATTGGCGTACGGAAGGAATAACTATGAATGAAAAAAAATTCATTCATAATTATTCCTTCCGCACGCCAACGCCGTACGCCGTTTCGTTTTTTTTATTCGCCAAATTCGATGTATATCGATATCCGAGTATGTTTGTTAATTTTCTCGGGTAATTAAAAATTCACGGTGTATACTAGGAATTTGATTAAAGAAGTAGCGCGTTAGTGCGCGTTTAGTGGAATTAAATAAAGATTATTTTATTTTATTTTTTTTACGCTAGGTCCGCACTTGGTACTGCCCGATACCAGTAGATTTACACCAAGTCCGTTCTAATACAGTTGACTTTGCCTACGTTCAAGAAGACTTACAATAACTTTTTGTCTCCCAAGTACCAATAAACTTACGATTTACGCCAAGTCCGTACTTGTCGACACCCAAGTTCCAGTAGACCCACATTTAGTTCATACTTGGCATTCCCAAGTTACAGTAGACTTCAAATAATTTGTCGTCGGCCAATCCCCAATAAACTTACGCTAAGTCTAAACTGGGCGTTGACCAAGTGCCAGTAGACTTACAATAACTTTTTTGTTTCCCAAGTACCAATAAACTTACGATTTACGCCAAGTCCGTACTTGTCGACGCCCAAGTTCCAGTAGACCCACATTAAGGTCATACTTGGCATTCCTAAGTTCCAGTAGACTTATAATTTGTCGTCACCCAATCCCCAATAAACTTACGCTAAGTCCATACTGGGCGTTGACCAAGTTCCAGTAGACTTACAATAACTTTTGTCTCCTAAGTACCAATAAACTTACGATTTACACCAAGTCCGTACTTGTCGACGCCCAAGTTCCTGTAGACCATCATTAAGTTCATACTTGGCATTCCCAAGTTCCAGTAGACTTAAAATAATTTCTGCTCAGCCAATCCCCAATAAACTTACGCTAAGTCCATACTGGGCGTTGACCAAGTTCCAGTAGACTTACAATAACTTTTTATCGCCCAATTACCGATAAAACGATTCACACCAAGTCCGTACTTGGCGTTGCCGAAGTTCCAGTAGACTAACAATAATTTGTCGTCGCCCAAGTCCCATACAAACTTACGCTAAGTCCGTACTTGGCGTTGCCCACGCTCCACCGCAGGCCAGCCAGTTCAGCAGCGTACGCGAACTGCTGTAACGCGTCTCGCAGTAGCAGCACCCACACTGATGTTAGATTGCAGTTTAAGGGGTCCGCGTAGGCTAGGGGGCTGTGGAATAATAGGATTATTAAAGATACAGGGTGTACAAAAGAATGGGGCACTCCTTAAAACCACGTGATCAGCTGGTCATAAACAACAACTTTTCCTATGGGAGCAACATCGAAATCATGATTTTATTTTCAGATGCTCCATACATTATCATCGAGGTATGCGAGTAAGTTTGTATGGAGAAGCTGAAAAAAAAAACTCGATTTCGATGTTGCTCTCATAGAAAAAGTTGTTGTATATGACCAGCTGATCACGTGGTTTTAAGGAGTGTCCTATTCTCTTGGACACCCTGTTGTATTACCTGTCATAATGACATATCAATGGTAGAGGTAGGTAGGTAGAGGTCAATTATTTGAGTGCTATGCTCGAGATTGATCCTGACATATTAAACTAAAAAAATCATAAAGATAAGGTGATAGTAAAAATATTGTTTTTTTAAACAAGTATTACTAATAAACAAATAACCTCGAAAAATACATTAAATGCATTTCGACGACCTCCATAGCGGAGTGGCGAGCACGACTATAATGGCGTCGTCATTTCTGCGGTTCCAGGTTCGATCCCTGGTCGGGTTAATTTAGAAAACGAACTTTTTTATATTGTCTCGGGTCTGGGTGCTGTGGTACCGTCGTTGTTTCATATTTCTTTATCACGATTGCTTTAGCTACTTACCTGGGGATCAGTGCAATGTTTGAGATGTTGTCTATTATTTATTTATTATAATTATTTATTTATTTTATTTTATTTTTATGAAAAACAAACAGCACTTTTAAACAGATGTAGACAAAATTATTAGTTACAAGTATGGCTTAAACAGTTTTCGCTACTAGAAATTTATATAATCCAAAATGTTTAAAAATAATATATTATATTTAAATCAAACTCAAGCAAAAACACAAACAGACAAAGAGGACAAAAACAACATTTGCATTATGTTTTTAAAGCCACATCACATCAAAAGCCGGTAGTTATTTGACGTTAGTTTGGTTTAGCCAGGCGGTTGCAGGTTTGAATCACAAAAGAGGCAAATGTTTATGTTCTAATGAGCATTCGAACGTAAGTCATGAATGTATGTAATGTAATTGTATTTGAATATTTATGTACATACACATTGCTTAGTTTTGGGCGTAAGATTGTCGGAATGTATTTATTCATTAATCTTTTTACTTCAAAAACAAGAGTATCAATACTGCAAGAGCTAGTATATTTTTATAAAGGTTTCAACTCACCTGACCATATCGAAAGTAAGGATGGCTTTTGGTAAATGGAACTCGTTGTCTCTTTTAAACCATACCCTCATAAGGGGTGTATCCTGAAACAAAAAAACTTATGTTCTTATATCGTTGCACCGCCTATTCCATCTCTGGTCCCACGGTTGACTGGTAGAGAATACTTTTGGCATTTAGTCAACTATTTGTACCATTTCATTGCATTACCACCAGATCTAAAATTCAACATTTCATGATGTGGCCAACCATTTCATAGAATATTCGTATTTCATGAAATGGCTAACGAAAATCATTAAAACATCAATGTTTGTTGATATGTCACTGCACGATTCGTCATATCATTAAAATAGGTAAAACTACGTGAAAACGTTCCTGGCATTTGTTTAATATTAGATATTCTGGTCAATAGATAAATAAAAGATTTTAAATATTTATTATTTATAGCGAAAATTTATAAATAAAACATTTTAACAGTTTAACAGATAAATAAACATAACGAATCTGACAAAATTCGTTTCAAACTCCATGATAGTTTGACGTTGCGCTCGTTTTTCGAGTGACTTTGTAGCTCTAGTATAGTGTAGCTTAGTATCGTAACGATAATTCACTGCATTTTCATTTTCAATTGTAACATTTTTTTTCTTTTAATGACGAAATGCCGACGCAAATAATCAAAATATACAGGTATTCGTCACACAATTTAATGCGACCGTGACGACAACGTGTCAGTCAAAGTCAAAGTCATTTATTTTTGCAAATTGGACATCAATGGCACTTTTACATATCCCAAATTTTTTTTCCTACCACCGCACCGCACCACCGAGAAGAAACGGCGCAACAAACTCAGTCACCATTGTCAGTCACCCCATTGGACGACGGGTTATCAGTCAGTCACAACTTTGACTGACAGAAAAACCGAAAACAAATTAACTGTCAGCCTCCATCACAAAATTCTATTATATTTCACGATATAATCACCAATTTTTGGCCATTTCATAAAGTGCTCAATTTAAAGATCGTTACGACAAACAGCTAGCGGCGCGTAAGTTTAGCGCTGGGCGAGTGTTGCGCAGAAGATCATTACGATTACGTGATTGGCTAGTCGCGTGCCAGGCCTGCGCCGCCGGCCGTGATTGGTTGTTAGCTCCGCGCACACGTGTCTCTGATACGATGATCGTCTGATGTTGCGCAAAACCATCCCTACTCTTTGCCCAGTGCTCAACATCGGTGCCTGGGATTGGGAAGACGATCGGCTTGGATAAGCTGGCTCATAATAGGATATTTAAGTAACCTAAGAAAGTATTTTAATTTTACATTTTGAATTCCTGCGCGTAAACGCTTTGCATTATGATACCTTGGTTCGTGACGTCACTACATAGGAAACAATCGACTTTCAAATGGGTTTTGCAACCATTAATGAATCAATTCTTGGCAGATTAGTGGTATCTGATGAAATATCTATAATTCGCGCTAGAAATTATTGTAATACTGTGACGCAATAATAGGATAGCAAACAGAGAAGTTGGCGTTATTTACGATATAGTGACGTCACATTCAGTGTTTCTGTTGGCAGCGCAGAAAAAAAATAAAATGCAAAACATTTTGCATTTTTATAAGTTAAGATTAACATTTTTTGATTGCTTTCGGCAATAAACGCATCAAATTATCCTTTTTTTATTAGATTTTTTTTGCAAGCATGGTCAAATACCCTATTCTTACCTTAATAATGGCAGGTGCTATGGTATCCAAGGTAGCATCTTCAGATGTTTCGAGCTGCAAGCGAGCCGGTATAAACTCATTCGGAGGAGGCAAGTGTAGTTCCGAATTGGGCTTCACTGACTTCCATTCCTGGAAGGGAGAAAATATGGAGATTTTGTTCTTATGGTTTTTTTATTATTATTATTTATTTTATTCAGAATTCCAACAGCATTGATACAGTATATGAGAACCGAGATAATGTTTAAACTTAGCCATTAAGAGGCAATCAATGGTACAGTCAACAGCACGTCGACCTACCCAAAAAGTCAAAAATTCTCTAATAGATTTTCAACTTTAAGCCTGACATATAGATATCATTTTCAAATGAGAAAATTTGTCATTTTGTGGTAGGTCGACGAGCTGTTGTCCGTACTATTTACAATTTTTAAAAGACACTTAATATTCGATACTTGTCACCTTTTCTGTAAAGGTACGAAATATGATCTTTTACATTAGCCTTATACCCATGATGTTGTTTACATTTGAACTATAAACACCTCAAAAATATTTTATGTTTCATCTTTACTCATACTTTTTTTGACATTTTGTAAACTTTATCTCACGACCTTTTGAACAAAAAAGAGAGAGAGGCAAGATATCTGGCGACACGTGTCATTGATTGGTCATCAGTACAGCAAAATTGCATTGCATTGCAATTGCAGCAAAATTGCCCCGCTATGTGTGTAAAAATTTATAATAAAGTTTCCAAGGAGATAAGAGAACTTAATTTTAATATGTTTTAAAATAAACTCTACAAGTGGCTACTACAAAACAATTTTTATGATGTAAGACAACTTCTAGAAAATAATAGACCCTGAATTTGCATGCTAGCTTTATTAGCAAAACATGAGGACTTTTGTTTCAATTATATCTTGTGCTATTAATTAAATTGTACATCAGTGTAGTTATTTTCTTAATCGTGCTGTAATATTTAATTTAATTTTGTATTTTTAAACAAGATAATTATGTTCATTTAATAAAATTTGCATGCTCATTTATGTAGCCTAACATGTCACTCTAAAAATGAATTTAAGAACTGTATATACCATTGAAGATAAATAACACTTGAAAAGATCATCGACCTCAGGTGGGACTCGAACCCACGTCCCATCGCATGCCGGGCGAGTGATTAAACCTTGCATGGAATTGCTAAAAACAAAAATTTACAATGTATATACAATTTGGATGCAAATAAATAAATCTGAATCTGAATCATCATCATCTCAGCCGGCGGACGTCCACTGCTGAACATAGGCCTCCCCCAGTGACTTCCAGATCAGCCGATTGGAAGCGGTCTGCATCCAACTTCCTGCAACCTTAACCAGATTCGATTCTATTTATTAATTTAGATTTATATATATATTGAACTTATATCTGACTGAAGACTATAAATAATAATAATAAATTGTTTCCACAATCACATCAAATATCTAGCCTCAAACTAAGCAAAGCTTGTGCTATGGCGACTAGATAACGGATAAACATACTTGAATACGTTTATAAACATCCATGACTTAGGTGCAAATGCTCGTGCTCATCACACTTACATTTGCCCCTCGCGGGATTCGAACCCGCAACCGCCAGGCTTTGTAGTCAGGAGCGCGAACCACTACACCAGACGGTCGAAATATAAAGCTTATTACTAATAAATGGTTCCACCTACCTTAATCTTAGCCGGTTCGATATCTTCCTGCAAATACTTCGTTCCGTACCAGGGTTCAGTCTGTGTGCATTTCTCTGCGAAACATCTAGAAATAAAAACAAGACAAATTAAATTCTTTTTACAATAACATCGTGGATGGAAGAATTGGTTTTAAATAAAATAAAATAATCTTTATTTGCTTAAACATGGCCAAACATGTTCCAAGCATGTTTAGCCAGCACGAGGCATGCAAATTAAAATATTATATTGAATTGAAATTAAACAAAAAAATTGAGTCTAAAAATTGCATTGTCCAATCGGCGTTAAGTAAATGCCGTTGCGCAAGCGTTGCGTCAACACTGATTGGACGCTGCCACGACGTCGACGCTCGAAAGGCGCTAGTGTAGGGGAGCCATTACTCTTGTCGACGCTCGGAAGACGCTAGCGTGGGGTCCGTTACTCTTGTCGACGCTCGAAAGACGCTAGTGTGGGGGCTCCCTTACTCTTGTCGACGCTCGAAAGGCGCTAGTGTGGGGGGGTCCCTTACTCTTGTCGACGCTCGAAAGGTGCTAGTGTGGGGGGGTCCCTTACTCTTGTCGACGCTCGAAAGGCGCTAGTGTGGGGGGGTCCCTTACTCTTGTCGACGCTCGAAAGGTGCTAGTGTGGGGGGGTCCCTTACTCTTGTCGACGCTCGAAAGGTGCTACCGTGGGGGGGTCCCTTACTCTTGTCGACGCTCGAAAGACGCTAGTGTGGGGGTCCCTTACTCTTGTCGACGCTCAAAAGACGCTTGTGTAGGGTCCCTCTCTCTTGTCGACGCTCGAAAGACGCTAGTGTGGGGGGTCCCTTACCCGTTCACGCAAAAACTACTGAACTAAATTTGGTGAAACTTTACAGTAATATAGCTTACTAGCGTTTGCATGCGACTTCACTGGAGTGGTCTTAGGTTATTCAATGTATCAAGTTCAAGTTTAAGTTCAATGTTATCCCACAAGAACATTGATAGAAAAATTATCCTATATGTTAATTCAGTTCATATTCTACAAGAGAATGGGACACACCTTAAAACCACGTGATCATCTGATCATACACAACAACTTTTCCTATGGGAGCAACATCTAAATCGTGATTTTATTTTCAGATGCTCCATACATTATTATTGAGGTATGCGAGTAAGTTTGAATGGAGAAGCTGAAAAAATTTTATCGATATCGATGTTGCTCCCATACAAAAAGTTGTTGTATATAACCAGCTGATCACGTGGTTTTAAGGAGTGTCCTATTCTCTTGTACACCCTGTATATGTGTGCAAATTTTCATCCAAATCCGTTCAGCTGTTTACGCGTGATCGAGTCTCAAACATGCTTAAAACTTTCTCATCTTAATATATAAAACAAAGTCGTGTTTGTTTCAACACTTATGACTCGAGAACGGCTGAACCGATTTTCATGGTTTATATTTTTTTTGGATTTGTCTCCGTCCTGAATAGCAGAATAAATAATTAAACATTTAAAAAAGTTTACGAAAAAAAATTGTTTGCCGGTACGAAGTTCGCCGGGACAGCTAGTTTATAGTATTAGTTGGATCATATTTAAATTTTCGTTTTTGGCAATTACCATGCTAGGTTTATCTAAGACTAGCAGCCCGTCCCGGCTTCGCACGGGGTAGACAATTATCGCTAATAGTTTCGGCAGCGCATTCGACGAAAGACATTTTAAGACTCATTTTTCTACACCTTCGGTTACATTGTTCAAATTTTACCAAGGATCCCTAATTTTTTTCAAAATGAAATGTAGCCTATGTCAAATTGGAAGAATGTAGCATTCTATTGGTGAAAGAATTTTTTAAATCGGCCCAGTACTTTTTGAGCCTATTCATTACAAACATACAAAAATAGGTACAAATCTTTCCTCTTTATAATATTAGTATAGAAGTATAGATTTTTAATACTTGAAAAAAAAATCGTCCGCCTCAGGTGGGATCCGAACCCACGTCCATCGCATACAGGGCGAGTGCTTTACCACTAAGCTACCGAGACGTTAGCTAAAAGAGTAGAAAAGAAGTAAAACTAATGACATACTTGGCCACGATCCCAACTCGCACGTTGTCCGGGTGTAACAAAGCTAGCAGTTCCTCGATGAGGTCCGGTCTCCACTCCGACATCAGGTAGTACGCGCTCAGCACGTCTTCCATCGGGAACTCCTGGAATGATGTACTGGATCAGATGATGGGTTCCACAATCACACCAATAGCCGCAAAAGGCTAGTTGACACCACCAAACAATGAGGGTTATTACGAAAATTCACGTAAATTCACTAATGCACGCTGTTCGCAATTTATTTACGAAAATATCATTTACGTTCGCAAACATATGGATCAGTTCCCTAAGAAAAGTGACATTCATAATTTTAACACCCGGAATAAGGATAAGCTTGCCGTTCCAGATTTCAGACTGCATAAAGTGGGTAATTCGTTCATGGGGAAATGTATCCGCTTTTTTAATAAATTACCAGCATCTATTGCTGAACTGCCCATGTTTAAATTTAAAGCTCATGTAAAAAAGATTCTCATGAAAAAAGGGTATTATACTGTTATAGATTATTTAAATGATAAAAATGTTTGGATATAAATACAGCCTTGCTCGCACAGGTGCATTTATCTTGTAATTTAATATTTTGTTATGTATATTTAAAACTTTTAAAAGAGGCTAACAATAGTGACCGAGTTTCTGCGCTGATTCTTCTCAGCGCTAGCCCAAACTTGTCCCGAAGCAGTGGTAGGGAAAATAAACAATGGGACGTGTAAAAGTGCTTAAGTTTAAGCCTATTTGCAAAAATAAATTGGTTTTCAAAGTTTTGGAGACTGTATCTCTATCAGACAGATCGTGCTTCACTGTTCGCGACCTCGTAGAGCGGGGTTATTCCCAGTTGCCCCCACCGGCATAGCCCCCACTGGGGGCAACTGGGAATTTGTAAAAAAATATATCCCAGTTTGCCACCGGCCTCCCTTTGAAGGATCAACTTGGTTTTTTCGTCTTAGTCTCCCCCACTTAGACGCCGTAAAGTTTCAAAATATTTACCTTTCTTTTAGTGTAAGGTTGAATGTATATTAGAGTTTATTTTCTGACGTTGTTGATTTCCCAATGAAACATTCAAAAAACATGTTTGTTTAATTTTACCCGAAATTACAAATTTTCCCAACAACTAATAAAGAAATAAATATTGGACAACATCACATACATTGCTCTGATCCTAAGGTAAGTAGCTAAAGCACTTGTGTTATAGATATCAAAAACAATGACGGTACCACAACACCCAGACCTGAGCCAATATAGAAATGTTCGTTTTCTACATTGACCCGACCGGGTATCCATCCCGGAACCTCAGAGATGGCGGCGCCATTTAAAGTCCGGCGTGCTCGCCTCTCGACTACGGAGGTCGTCAACTAATATCAATAAATAATTTCTTTTCATTTTTCTACAAATTCCCATTTTATTGTTTTAAACTTTCATGGTCACTAACATTAGAATAGTTTGTTACGAGATTGCTACCATGTACCTTATTTTTGAGTTCCCGATGTTTCGGCACTGTTGCAAGCGCCATGATCACGGCGCCATGATCACGGGGTAAATCCGTGATCATGGCGCTTAGCAGCTGGCTTGCTTGCATGACGTACCTGAAGTAGATGCACGTGCCCGGTGACCAGACTGCGCGGCTCTAAAGCGTCCTTGAAGCGGAATTCCATCGCCATGAGGTCTCGTTGTTCTTCCCACACCCAGCGCTGGGGGCCGGCCGTCTTTACCATCGAGATGTACTGGCGACAAACATCATCTTTATTTCAATTTTTTGTTTTTAGCAATCACCATGCTAGGTTTATCAAAGATTTTTAATACTTGAAAAAAATCGTCCGCCTCAGGTGGGATCCGAACCCACGTCCATCGCATACTCCAACGTCTCGGTAGCTTAGTGGTAAAGCACTCGCCCGGTATGCGATGGACGTGGGTTAGGATCCCACCTGAGGCGGACGATTTTTTTTTATATTAAAAAAATTGGTTGCCTGTAAAGTCGGTATACGGGCGAAAGTTTTACGTGACAACGACTTACGCTCTTAGGCGGGCTAACTGTGCTCGAGTGGAAGGGACGCGTGCCTTTCACTTTTTATGTCTGTCTCTCTCGCTCTTAGGCGGGCTAACCATGCCCGAGTGGAAGGGACGCGTGCCTCTCACTCGCTCTCATTGTGAGCGCATAACGTGAGCGGAGCGTAACGCAGTTTCTTGAAGTGTCACCCGGCAAACCAATTTATATGACGTTGTCACGTCAAAAACTTAGATCATCATCATTATTTATTCTTTATGCCCGTTACACACCTCCGCTGCAAAACATGAGTAGCGAAAGCGCTGGATGTATTCCGCTGCGATCTAGTGTAGTTTTAGTAGCGGAAGTGAAGCGTTCCGCAGGGGAACGCAGCTCCTCATTTAATTCCTACTGGATTTCTCTCTACACTACATTTTTTGTGTTGTGGACAGACAGACAGACAGACAGACAGACGGACAGCGGAGTCTTAGTAATAGGGTCCCGTTTTACCCTTGGGTACGGAACCGTAAAATTTAATTTAAAAAAAATCCCGACTTAAAGAGCAACATATAAAAAGTAAAAAATAATATGTTAACTCTTTGGCCCTTCAACTTTATTACAGAAAATGTTGCCTAGTTATGTTTTGATCCAAGCGTCATCGTGTCGGGGGACCGCTAAAGAAAATAAAATTGATACTAAATAGATACTACTCGTAAAAAAATAAGATGATTGTAATTACTCAGCAATATTAATGAAAAAACAAGCGGTACTAAAAAAGTTAAAAATAAATTACAAAATATCAACATCGACTTCATATTGCATAAACTCGTCCTATCTTCAACTCTTTCTCGCTCTGTACAAGGGGAAGAAATAAGACGGATAATCAGATGGTTAAACGTACCAAAGATAGGACGAGTTTATGCAATATGAAGTCGATGTTGATATTTTGTCATTTATTTTTAACTTTTTTAGTTTTTATGATAGACATTTGAAAGTTGGTTTTTACGATTGCTTTTCACCTATATAGTCACAGGTTAACAGGATGTACACTAATAAAATCGGACCTTGACGTCTACTACGAAAAACGATATACGATGTTTCGGACGAAACGAAACACAAACGATACGTAAACGATAAGCCTACTATGAAACACTATCGGATTTCAATGCTTCCATAGGATCCATAGACACATTTCGGAATGACTTCGTGAAACGAATGACTAAGTTGCTATTTACCGAACTTATAGAAAAAAAACCGGAAATCATTTTAAAATGAAGCAACAATAAACGTGCTTTTTTATTTTAATGCTTAAAACGATCAATACATCAAATTTTTAAGATTCTATGATATTTATAGTGATTATTTAATGTTAAAATAAAACAAATGTCTTCGTCAAACAACGAACTTCGTCGCCGATATCGGATCCGAAACATTTCATAGTAAGCAATCCGCAAAACGATTATCGTATTAACGGATTTCGTTTTTCGTAGTAGACGTCCTTATTATATTAGATTGCACGAAATAAATGTACAATTGGCGGACTTGATGCCTTAATGCCCAAATCATTATTATTATATAAGTGCCTATATTTTCGTGTTTGAAGTTTTTGTATTTCTTAATTAAATACAATAAATATTTTATAAGAATCGAAATGCCACCATGTTTTTCAGTTTCTGTGCTTAAAAAACGGGAGATCATGTTTCCTAAGGATAAAATACGTTTATTAAAACAATGCCTTGTAGCCATTCGTAGAGAACGTTTGATAATAGTCTTGTATGCAAAGGTTCTTTAGTAAAGACGATTACGAGCTGCCGAGAGACTCAGTGGTAGAAAGAGATACGTAAAAAAAATATAGTTTTAGGTATCTTTCTTAATGTGTAATTAAACATAACATAAGTTCAAGTGCAAGTACATAGCTAAACTCGTTTAGTATTCGTTGTTGAGTGGATTATCTATGTTTAGGAAGGATTTACAACCAAAAACAGTGCAGAAACTATTTTATAACATCTAACAGCGAGCGCATTAGTGGGATGGGAGACCTGTTGTCAAAGTGGCGCCAACTGGTGGCGTAAATTTTCGCGAAAACCCTCATAACACAAATTAGGCCTCCACTAAGTCCTCTACTCACCTGAAACACGAGAGAGATGATGTCATCGATGTGTTCCACTCCGTCCTCCGTCAAATCCACTTGTACCCCGAAGAAACCGAACCCGCGAGCGCCGATGCGCGTGCCGCCCACTAAGCTATACGGAGTAAGATAACATATGTTAACATAGGCTACTTTCGGCTTGATATATCTAGATATAATAGGCTGGTTGACACCACCAATCAATTGGCATACTTTTTCTGTGCCGTAAAAACACACCTTAGAATTTGTATGGCGATAGCAAGCTTTGACGTCATTGTTTACCGGACTCAACTGCCTAACTTTTTATTGGTTTTGAAGCAAACGAAAATCAGATTCTTCGAATAAATGATAATGTACCGGGTTATCGGGCCTAAACTAAGGTGTCAGATTTATTGAATGATGTCTAAGTATTTATGATTAGTGTCCACAGCCCTATTATATTGTTAAACTCACCTATTGCACCAGCCTTTAGCCTTCAGCGCTGAGAGAAGACTGCCGGGCCCCTCGTGGCCCAACAAGTGGGATAGGTAGTGGCCTGGCTACGGACAAAACGAGATTCATAAATATATCTAAACTTATTTAAAATTATTCGGTTTATAATAACTTTGAAACTTTCGCGTTGCATAATAGGCTAATTGACACCACCAATCAATTGAAATACTTTTTATGTGCTGTCAAAACGCACCACTGCCCTATAATTTGTAAGGCGATAGCAAGCTATGACGTCATTGTTTACCAGCCTCAACTACCTAACTTTTTATTAGTTTTGAAGCAAACAAAAATCAGTTTTTTTCCAATAACTGATAATGTACAGAGTTACCGAACCTAAAATAGAATGTCAGAACTGTCAGATTTAATAAATGATGTCTTAGAATTATTTATGATTAGTGTTCACAATCTAATTAAATTTAACTGAAACGGGAATTAACTCGTTACGTCGCGTCAGGCAAATAAATGGTAACATTTGTATGATCGCGTTAATTCCCGTTTCAGTGAGTTTTATTTGGATTATTTACGAAAGAAAATAGTTTTTAGGGTTCCGTACCCAAAGGGTAAAATGGGACTCTATTACTAACGCCCCGCTGTCCGTCTGTCTGTCTGTCTGTCAATAGGCTGTATCTCATGAACCGTGATAGTTAGACACTTGATTTTTTTACAGATGATGTATTTCTGTTGCCGCTATAACAACAAATAAGAATAAAATAAATATTTATGTGGGGCTACCATACAACAAAAGTGATTTATTGCTGTTTTTGCCTGGATATTAACGGCAACAGGTAGACGCTTGAAATATTATCGATAATGGTACGGAACCCTTCATGTGCGAGTCCGACTCGCACTTGGCCGGTTTTTTATAGATGCGGCAGGTTAGGGCCGATTTTTCAATAGCCTGATAATATGACGAATAAGTTTGACAGTTTACGTATAGTAAATGTGTTAAAACGACAATTTTTTTTTGCCGAATAAAAAAGTTGTGTTCGATTAAGAAAAATCGCCCCTTAATTGGTTTATTTGAAGCAAACAATATTTTATAGATGCTACAGAAAATAGATAATGTTCAAGTTACAGCAGAAAAGAAAGAAATCTTCTCATTACAGTAACAGAATTTGTTGCTAAACTCACCCCACTCTTGTAATGTTTCCTCGTATCCGGTATCGGAAAGTCTATGGACAGCGACCGGAGATCTTTGACCGGAAGACAGTAGGCCCTCTTCCGGCGCAGTTCCGGCGGAAACGGATGTTCCGGCCACGTGGGGGCCGTGACGGACATGTCTTCGACGGCGGAGAATAGTGGAACTACCATTGCCTCGAGCTCGTCTAGGGATTCTGTGGGTCATTTTATATAATAATAAAATAAACAATCGCACCAATTAGCTAGCCTTAAACTAATCATCTCAGCCTATTGCAGTCCACTGCTGGACGTAGGCCTCCCCCAAAGCGCACGTTCTCCCGCTTTTTTCATCCAGCCACTGCCAGCCATCTTCCTAAGGTTGTCGGTCCATTGAGCTGGAGGGCGTCCTACACTACGTTTGCCAAAGCGTGGTCGTTCCAATCGAAAACCCGTTTACTCACTAAAACACCTTTCATCGGTTCTGCGACAAATGTGACTAGCCCACTGCCACTTAAGCATGCTACATTTTTAACACAGACAGATCAATATCGATTAAAGCCCGGTTCCTATATCCGAGAAACGGTTGGTTTTGCTAACGGATGGTAGCAATTGTCAACTTTACATACTCAAAAGCGTTCCTATAAATAACGCTTCATCAAATTTTACAGGAACGACTGTAACGGCTCGTTACTTTTGACGCATAGTACAATATAGGAACCCGGTGTAAGAAAATTTTACGTTTTGTGGTAGGTTAGCGAGCTGTAGTCTACAATACCAACCTTTCCCCATCACGACGAGTGTCATAATATTAGCAGAGTACCACTTGTCGTGGAACTTGAGCAGTTCTGTTCGGACGTCGATACCTTTCGCCTTGGGAATGGTCTCTAGGGTGTCTCTATTTCCTGAGAACAATAAAAACCAATAAAACCAAATTAGTTTCGCAAATAGGCTTAAACTAAGCTCTTTAACACACAATGCACTCCAATCCATTGCAAACACGAACAGAGTAGTTCTGCAATGGATCAAAGGACACAGCAACTCACTGGGAAATGACACCGCAGACGAATTAGCCAAAAGAGGATCGAAGGTAGTAGTCCATGGACCGGAACCACTACTGCCTATATCTCAGGCCCAAATCAAAACGTGGCTGCGTGAAAAAACCACAGAAACACACCATACCGAATGGATGAACAGTGTAGGATGCAGGCAAACAAAAGATGCAATTCCGGCAGCATCAAAAAAGCTTGCCCGCAGCCTCATCAGACTAAAACGGAACGAACTTCGGAAGGTTGTAGGTACTATAACTGGTCATTGTTCACTAAACAGGCACCTATTCCACATAGGAGTAACGGACAGCCCCACATGCAGAGGATGCATGGAAGCAGAGGAAACACCGCGGCACGTGCTCATGGAGTGCGAGAGCGTGACAGAACAACGGGCACGGATTCTCCAATCACCAGGATCACTCCCGGAAGCCTTCAGGAGCCTGAGGGGTCTACTGAACTTCTGGGATGATTTGGGCTGGTTGGAGTAGGGGAAGGACACAACACGCACAATGGCCCAATCAAGAGGCTAAGTGCGGACACCTCCCAGCTAACTAAACTTAACTAAACTAAGCTCTTTTTAACTAAACTAAGACGTTTTTCAATTTTTTTTACATTTTATCTGTAAATAAGCCTTAATATAAGTACTATTACACGTCCCATATTTGCCTATCTAGGGGTTTTATACCCCCCAAAGGTTACCTGAAAGAGGTCACTAACATAACACCATCCCCTCTAAAGATTCTTGCAAACGTGGTCATCATCATCATCACCAGCCTATATCAGTCCACTGCTGGACACAGGCCTCTCCAAAAGGAGGATTTAGCCATAATCGCCACGCTTGGCAGGCGGGTTGGCGATCGCAGTTTGGCCAATGGTGGAGAGGAGACGCTGCTGCCCGTCTTCTTGTGGCGGTTCTCCTGTAGTCGCCTCTTACGACACCCATAGGAAGAGAAGGGGTGGTGCTATTCTTTTAACGTGCCGGCTCCACACGACAAACATGGTCGCTAGCATAATAAGGCCCCCCTCCTGTGTATCTAAAGTGTTGTGGCGGAAAGTCCATGACCTGAAAGGGGGGCAGGGGCGTGCGGGGCATATAGGCAACTAGGCAGTGCCTACCTGGTAAACGAAATAAGGTAGGCAGTACCTATTCACAAATGTGTGTCATTGGTGAAAACCACTGATTTCCGTCACTAAAACACTTAAGTAAGTATCTACTGCCTACCTTGAAATAAAACTAATGCCCGTCACTGAAGGGGGGTCACACAATACGGGGTTGGGGAGTTGCCTAACTAGTGTTGTGGGGAAGTTACAGGTACCAGAATCTGTAGCACTACCCGTTTGAAACTCCCCCCACCCCCCACACACAAACAAAGCACCTAATGTCGCCACTAGGCAGGAGATGGAAGTACAGCTTCTAGATGAGACTTCTGTGGCTTGGAAAAGCTTTTTCTGGTATACATACTACACACAGACTCCACCAGTGCCAAACTTATGAAACCGATGGTCGGGGTGCGCCGTGCTAGCTAGCTAGCTAAAAGGGGGGAGACACGGGAAGCTCGTTTAGTTAGTGTTGTACATCATCACCATCATCACCAGCCTATATCAGTCCACTGCTGGACACAGGCCTATCCAAAAGGAGGATTTAGCCATAATCGCCACGCTTGGCAGGCGGGTTGGCGATCGCAGTTTGGCCAATGGTGGAGAGGAGACGCTGCTGCCCGTCTTCTTATGGCGGTTCTCCTGTAGTGTTGTACAGCATTTACTAAATTCACCAGTGCCGAACTTATGGAAAAGGTGCGTACAACCCTAAATCCCTAAGCATAGCTTCAAACATAGCCCCGTATCCGTGTATCTATATTCTGGCACAATCTTGCACAACCCGGCGTTTGTTGCTAACACTACTCCAAGGGGAGGAAGGGAGTTTATACCCCCGTAGGTTACTTGCAAAGGGGAAGAGGATTTCAAACACAACACAGAACATTCATTCATCCCAGTTTATTGGAGTCCACTGCTGGACGTAAGCCTCTCCCAAAGAGCGCCAAAGGGCACGATCTCCCGATTTTTTCATTCAGTCACTATCAGATATCCCCCCCCCCCCCCGCCTCTTTAGCCCTTATATGTAGTGGGGGGAGTACAGATACCAAACTCACCAGTGCCAAACTTATTATTCAGTGGATCGAGGCGCTACGTATTACAACGTACTAAGACTACTTCAGGGGAGGTGAGGGTTTATACAAAAGGTACCTGAAAGAGCGATCGCAGAACAATATGCCCCCCCACCAGAGGTTCGGTCGGTCTCCTGAGGCGGTCGTTTTATTTCAATTATTTATATCATCTTGAATTAACTTAGCATTGTCTACGCATCGTACCACAGACCGGGGAATGTGAATGAGGAGCGGCGAACGTCAGCGAGCATCGTTCAGTTCGCGAGCGAACACCGATGCTGGGCCGAACACTCACTACTCCTCTCCATTACACCAAAGTGAGCGATCACTGTTCTCTGCCTTTGTATTTTGGTACCTAGTCGACTTGATATTATACACCGTGAATTTTTAATTACCCGAGAAAATTAACTAACATACTCAGATATCGATATACATCGAATTTGGCGAATAAAAAAAACGGAACGGCGTACGGCGTTGGCGTACGGAAGGAATAACTATGAATGTCTTTTTTTCATTCATAGTTATTCCTTCCGTACGCCTATATTACGCGACCAATTTAGGTGGATTTTGGTGCCGTTAATGTTGGAATGATAATGATTACTATTTGAATTAGCAGGACTCTTATGGTGCATATTTTTAAAGGAATGTCAGGGATCTTTTAAATAAATTTCTCATAAAAAAAAATTTTTTTATTCGCCAAATTCGATGTATATCGATCGATATCTGAGTATGTTAGTTAATTTTCTCGGGTAATTAAAAATTCACGGTGTATTTAATTGAAATACAGTCCGCTCTTTTATTCCCCCACCTGCTACCGAAGACCTAACAGCATGTAATTGCTAAAAACAAAATTTAATCTTACCAGTGCCAAACTTGTGGAAGGGATGGTTGGGGTGCGCCGTGCTTTTATTCAACTGGTCGAGGCGCCAGGTGTCGGACGACGTATTCTTCTCGTGTTCAGAGTTGACTGCAGATAGTTCGCGTCCCGTAGCTGCCTCCGTAAAGAGGGGCGCTATGAAGAACTGCGCGAAACTGGTGGAGAAATAACAGGGAATTGTTATAATCACAGGACGACCTCCATAGCCGAATCTCTGAGGTTTCGGGTTCAATTCTCGGTCGGGTCAATGCGCAAACGCTTATGAATTTTTGCACGTCTGCGAGCAGACTAAACACTTTCATAGTATCATTTTTTAGTCAAGTTGTTCTTACTGTGTTTTGGCAAATAAACGATTGAACTTGAACGAACTTTTCTATCTCGGGTCTGGGTGTTGTGGTACCGTCGTAGTTTCTGGTTTCTATAACAAAAGTGGTTTAGCTACTTACCGTAGGATCACAGCAATTTATGTGATGTTGTCTAATATCTTTTTTAATTATTTACACACACGACACAGAAAAACCAGGATACTCACCTAGCCGTGTAGCATGTAAGGGGTCGTGAATTAATCAAGTTATGTTTTAAGCTTACTTTTTAAATCCCCCCCCCCCTCCCCCATGGTGATACGTGGTGAGGTTTTAGACTACCAGCCCAAAATCACGTGTATTTTTTTTGTACAAACAACGCAGAGTCAAAGTCACGCATCGCCTTGTTCAAAGGAAGATAGAAAGAATAAATACACGTGATATCTCACTACCTATGGGTGTCGTAAGAGGCGACTACAGGAGAACCGCCTCAAGAAGACGGGCAGCAGCGTCTCCTCTCCACCATTGGCCAAACTGCGATCGCCAACCCGCCTGCCAAGCGTGGCGATTATGGCAAAATTCTCCTTTTGGAGAGGTCTGTGTCCAGCAGTGGACTGATATAGGCTGGTAAGGATCTCACTACAAGCCCCCTCCCCCTTTGTGATATTTCGTAATTTTTTCCGAACCCTCCCCCCCCCCCCCCCCCTCTCGAAACTCACGTGATTAATGGTCGACCCCTATCATACCTGACACTATCAATTAAGTACGTACGCACGAGCCTGGAGGGCTAGCACGAAAGTGTATAGTTCGATCGGTCATATTTTACAAACCACAAATCGAAGAGTAAGGTAACAACAACACACAACCATATATCACCCGGGTGATTTTGTAAAGATTATTCTCAGAATAGATTAACTAATGTCAAAGATGACACTTGCCAAATCGACACCCGTTACTTTTTTTTTTAATGTGGCGGTATAGTGTCGTGCCCGTCCGGGAACGGTCCGATAATTTCGCCAATGTCGGGTTCGGGGAGGCAGATTACCTAGAAACTAACTAAATGTCAATAATTGACATTGACACTCTTAATATCCTACACAATTGAATTGCTGTATGTAGCATTTCAAGTCAACAAAGTGTTTCCTTCAAGTAAGTTGGAGAAACGTAAACCAAATTATACAAGAGTCAAGTAAAAGAGTAAAATTACTCTCGCAATAGGTAAACTCGGATAAGTAAATGTTTGGTCAAATCAGCACCCTTATCCCCTTAAAATTAGCTATCAGCAATAATCGCGCAGTCATCCCCCAATTGGTGTTCAGTGTCAAAATCTATGGGCAGCTGTCAGTAGATTGATTTATTTTTGTTTTTTTCTGTCAATTTGCGATTTTAAAGCCAGAATTGTTCAATTTTTGATATCGCATTGCTTTTGCAAGATATGAAATCAGGGTACGGGCCTAAGAATATAAGCTACTTACATATCCAACGCGCCAGCCAAGTACGCCGGCAGAACATCGAAGTAGTAAGTGGTGTGGTCGGACGACGTAGAAGCATTGGACGAGCCGCCGTGCTCGGATAGAAACTTGTTGTATTCGTTTTCCTGTGAATGAACGAATGAGTGACTTCAGTAGATACACATATATTCGTTCTTCTGTCAATGAACGAATGAGTGAGTAAGTTGTGTGATTAGGTACATAAATAACATATATGGGTATTTTAAACCGAATGAAACGGGAATAAAGGTACAAAATGTTACCTTTTTTAATAATGATCGCCTTAATTCCCATTACACTGAGTTTAAATTATGTAACGCGAAAGTTTAAAAGTAAAAATATACACTTATATATTTTGTGTGTGATAGTGTATGAATGAACGAATGAATGGATGAGTGAGTTGTTGCAATAGACATACACAACATTGACTGGTATAATTTTATCTGTGTGGTATTTGCTATAATGTTAGGTAGCCTTTAATTTAGTGGCATGATAAAAAAGTGGCCGTTATCAAATTGAATGAATGAATAAATTTTTATTTCAAGTAACAATGACTCATGATGTTAGTAGAGCTAAGTAAGAGTAAAGAGTGTTGGGATTGACATAAATTTAAATTTAAAGTGGCCATTCCTGCACCACTCCCCCCGAAACGGCACAAGCACGGTTGACGTACAGGCAATCCAGTCTCACAACACATCACCAGCCTATATCAGTCCACTGCTGGACACAGGCCTCTCCAAAAGGAGGATTTTGCCATAATCGCCACGCTTGGCAGGCGGGTTGGCGATCGCAGTTTGGTCAATGGTGGAGAGGAGACGCTGCTGCCCGTCTTCTTGTGGCGGTTCTCCTGTAGTCGCCTCTTACGACACCCATAGGGAGAGAAGGCGTGGTACAATTCTTATAACGTGCCGGCTCCACACGGCAATCCAGTCTACCAGCGAATTATTTTATTAAATTAAAGATTGGTTTTATCGCCAAATTACCTACAAGCAATTATTACACCACATCCTGTACATGGTACTAACCTCAGGATACTTCTCAGTGCCTAAAAACAGCATGTGCTCGCAGAAGTGGGCCAGCCCGGGTAGCTCGTCTGGGTCGCTCAGGTAGCCTGGAAAAGGTATTGCCAAGTTAAAAAACCGGCCAAGTGCTAGTCGGACTCGCGCAAGAAGGGTTCCGCACCATTATCTATAAAAACGAACACAAAAAATCACGTTTGTTGTATGGGATCCCCCGTTAATATTTATTTTATTCTGATTTTTAGTATTTTTTGTTATAGCGACATCAGAAATACATCATGTGTGAAATTTTTTACTGTCAAACTATCATGATTCATGAGATTCATCCTGGTGACAGACGGACGGACAGGCAGACGGACAGGCAGACAGACAGACAAACAGACGGACAACGGAGTCTTAGTAATAGTAAAAAGTGAAGTTGCCCATGCCGGAATTAGCATTAAAGTTCTCCGAACTTACCGACATTGACGTCCAGCGCGGCAGCCGACTTGTCCGCTGTGGGATCACTGACCAGCAGCACCTTCAGACGGTTGGACAGCTCCAGGCCTCTGCGGGAGAACGGTAGGTGTTATATAGGGTAGAAACTTGTGTTATACAGGATGTACAAAAGAATGGGACACTCCTTAAAAGATTCTTCTACCCTCATTATATTATTTTCACGCCAAGTACCGTCACACACTACAGTCACTGTGTCAATATTCTGCACACTAACAGCCGCGTCCGTAATCAGGTGAGAACTAGATCGCGAAACAAAACGAGATTGTCTATTTTTAATCACTGGATTTATGTCGCGGATAATTTGAAACCGTCTTCCCGATTGAAATTTTTATACTTTTTGATTTCAATAGCTTCACACACAACGTCAGGCAAAAGAGGTAACATTTTGTACCTAAATTATGATCGCGTTAATTCCCGTATCATTGAGTTTTAAAGGAGAGTGATGGGTATGAGTATTGATGGATGGAGGGAAAGAGGACGACCTAAGAAGAGATGGACGGATTGTGTCAGGGCCGATATGAATGAGAGAAGGGAGTGAATGACTTGATGACGAGTGACCGTATTGCATGGAAGAGGAAAACGAACTGCGCCGACCCCAGATAACCTGGTAACAGGGCAGGCGAATGATGATGATGATGGCCAGTCTCATGTGTCAAGCTTTTGATAAAATATGACCAACTCAATCTAGCCGTGTAAAAAACCCGACCGTTTTCAATTGTTCATAAATTGTCAAACCTTTGGTACGGGGGAATGGATGTTTTAATTTGATCGGATAATACGACCGACCGAACGATGCGCTTTCGTATTGGCCCTCCTGTCTCGGCTTTGAGTTTTGTGGTACCGTCGTTGTTTCTGGTTTATACAGGTTGTACAAAAGAATGTGACACTCCTTAAAACCACGTGATCAGCAGGTCATATACAACAACTTTTCCTATGGGAGCAACATCGAAATCGATAATTTTTTTCAGCTTCCCCATACAAACTTACTCGCATACTGTGATGACAATGTATGGAGCATCTAAAAATAAAATCACGATTTCGATGTTGCTCCCATAGGAAAAGTTGTTGTATATGACCTGCTGATCACGTGGTTTTAAGGAGTGTCACATTCTTTTGTACAACCTGTATAAACCAGAAACAACGACGGTACCACAAAACTCAAAGCCGAGACAGGAGGGCCAATACGAAAGCGCATCGTTCGGTCGGTCGTATTATCCAATCAAATTAAAACATCCATTCCCCCGTACCAAAGGTTTGACAATTTATGAACAATTGAAAACGGTCGGGTTTTTTACACGGCTAGATTGAGTTGGTCATATTTTATTAAAGGCTTGACACATGAGACTGGTCATCATCGTCATCATTCGCCTGCCCTGTTACCAGGTTATCTGGGGTCAGCGCAGTATGTTTTTCTCTTCCATGCAATACGGTCACTCGTCATCAAGTCATTCACTCCCTTCTCAGTCATATCAGCCCTGAAACAATCCATCCATCTCTTCTTAGGTCGTCCTCTTCCCCTCTATCCATCAATACTCATACCCATCACTCTCCTTTAAAACTCAATAATACGGGAATTAACGCGATGATAATTTAGGTACAAAATGTTACTTCTTTTGCCTGACGTTTCGATCGGGTTACACCGACCGTGGTCACAGGCTGAATGGAACAGCGATGTCTTCACTCCGTATGAGAGGCAGATTCTTCATCTACCCTCATAATATTATTTTCACGCCAAGTACCGTCACACATTACAGTCACTGTGTCCCTATTCTGCACACTAACCGCCGCGTCCGTATTCAGGTGAGCACTCGATCGCGAAACAAAACGAGATTGTCTATTTTAAATCACTGGATTCCATGTCGCGGATAATTTGAAACCGTCTTCCCGATTTAAATTTTTATACTTTATGATTTCAATAGCTTCACGCACAACGTCAGGCAAAAGAGGTAACATTTTGTACCTAAATTATGATCGCATTAATTCCCGTTTCATTGAGTTTTAAATTATGCAACGCGAAAGTTTAAAAGTAATAATTGCGATATACATATTATTGAAAAGGCACATACCTATACTCCCTCTTATCCTCCTGCGATTTCACGATATCGTCGTACCGCTTGCCGCTAGCGGGGGTGGGCGGGCCCGCGCGCGACGGCTGCCGCGGCGAGCGCTGCGGAGACGACATGCCGGATTGGTGACGTCTCTGCTGGTTCAGGCTGAAACAAAATATATCACATTTAAAACGAAAATAGAGATAAAGCTCTGGAAAGGACAATGGTGACATTTAATTACAATGATAGTTCTAAATACTGGTCACCTCATCGCAATGAAAGTGCTAAAGAATGGCGTCGCCAAGGTGACCACTGCGGTGACGTAATGCCGGATTGGTGGTGTCTCTGCTGGTTCAAGCTGAGGCAAAACGTATTACATTTGAAATGAAATGACAGTTACAGCTCTGGATATGATAATGGTCACATTTAATTACAATGATAGGTCTAAATACTGGTAACATTTAATCACAATGAAAGCGCTAAAGAATGGCGTCGCCGCGGCAAGGAGGCGGATAGGAGGCGTCTCTGCTGGTTCATAAGAGAGCTGAAGCTGAAGACAATATGAGAACGTGAAGAACATTGTAACTACATTGGCTTCGGCCAATGGAAAACTCCAGCCTGCCCCATGACCGACAAAAAACTGTCAAATAACTGTCAAAATATGATATACATAGCCGCCATCTTGAACTTTTATCGAAACAGCGAGCATGTCCGTGCCTGTGCTAGAGCTGAGAAGAAGCAGCACAAGAAACTCTGTCACTATTGTCAATTGTCACTACCTCTTTTAAGATAAATATTTTAACAAGTATTGTTGCAAGCTAAGCAGTTTTAAATCCACAGTAGAAAATGTTAAAGAACTATGTTGAGAGGCAGGAAATGTAAACTTACACTTCTTGTATCTACTTCATATTATACCATTGCACCATAAAAAACCCACAAAGTAACTCAAAATTTACCAGTGTTTTGGGTGGCTATCATAACTTTATTTTTATGGACAATATAACTATTTAAAAGTACAATAACACTGCTGAGTATAATGAATTACACAACAAGTAATTTCTAGACCCATAATGTGAAACTAGTCTGGAAAAAAAATCGATAAAACAATAAAATACAACATGCATGATACATAACAAATTTAAAAAATTGGTAGGAACGGTCTTACCTTACTTTACTTACGTTGGGTATTCGTACACAAAAAGGCAAGAACAAAGGGACCAGGTGGTTTTAGTAACAGTCTAAAATCTACTGATAGCACACAAAAAATATTCAGACTAGTTCTACAGCTAGCAAATATCCTAACCTATTATATGTTGCGCGATACGACAAAGTCGGAGAGAAACTGTGGATGCCCACGAAAAGTATCCTTCTTGATGCCAGCTTGGATAGTTCACTCAAAAATCAATATTACAAACAATTATTTCTATCGAATTTTGTAAATGAAACACAGATGATTGTCGAAATTATTTGACGAGTTGACGTGACGTGACGGACGAGTACCTAATTGACAGACGACAATAGTGTTGACACTTAGGTACATAATAACCAAATTGTGTTGTCACTTTTTAGGCCCAAGTCAAGAGGACAAATAGTGCTTTTCGATTTGGTTGCATAAATAAAATACTTTTTACGCATCATCTGTACCCACTTGCCAGATGGACGGTGATGTCATCTTGACATTGCTTGACCTTGGTCCCACCTTGCTTTCCTTGATGCTTATAGCAGTGCTTCATTATCAGATAAATAGCATTCTATGTGACGACTTTAAACAACACCCTTCGGTCAAAATTCTTCCTTAAGGAATTCGTCGAGCTTGCTTGTCGGTACTATTAACACAACAAAAGCTTTAAAACTCGCGTTGTGTCGCCCAGTAGTAGCTTTTATAAACTTTTTAATCGCGTTCCATAATACTAATACTCGTGCCCGTCCAAGAACGGTTCGATAATTTCGCAGAGAAAAAAGAACTTGTAAAATACTTTTTAAGAAAAAAAGGAAAAATCGTAGACTACTCAACACCTACTATTGAATTAATAGACTTACTTTAATGTTTCAAATTGTTTTTTTAGGAGTAGTATAAGTGTTCGGTTTGAGGGTGAACAATCCCTTGCTCAGGCCCTACGTGGGAGTAGTTCTTCGGGTCAGGAAATGAAACCACTGTATCTTAGAATGATCACTTGATTCACACTCAAAATTGAACTAATTTATTTTATAGACCTTAGGTACGTACGTACATAAATGTAGACAAAAAATAAGTGCCACACCGCGATGTTCATATAATACAATGCGATCTATAGCATACATAATGTACTAATACAAAACTGATACTATTACTACAAAAGATTCATAAAGAGGGTAATCAAAAGTTTAAAGACCTATGAAAAACTAAAATGTTAGCTAAGGGATAATCAGTTTAATAAATTTTCTGTGAAGGCCTAGGCTTCGTAATTATGATCGTGCTGTTTTATGTTTTAGTTGAACTATATTATTATCTACATTTAATACTAGATCACATTTTTTTATCCCCTAAAATAGATAATCACCAGAGACGTGGTAAAGTGACCTGGCCTTAATAAGATATCTAACAAACAAAGCAAGGTCGTGCAAGTTCAAGAAGACGGCGTAGGCCGTCTGGCGCGTCTTTCAAATTTTACTACAACAAATTTGTAGTGATGTACCGAGTCACTGTTATATGTGGATTAAGTCAACTCGATTCAGTTTAAGTGCCGTACTCGAGACCTATATGTAGTTTCGAGTCCAGTACTCGAGTCTAGATTTGGGGCCAAAACTAGCCTCTAAATTTAGGTTCAGAACTCGAGTTTCTTACAGATTTTAGAACAAATAAAAAGAAACAATCAAAAAAGGATAAATCAGAAAGGAGTAAACTTCAAACAGCACGTAGGTTTTTTCAATGAAAATATTTTTATAAAGTTGCAAGTTTAAACTTGTATTATTAGGCATCGATGACTTCAATGCTTAAGTAAATAGAGAGCGAGTCAGCGAGTACAAAACCGGTACTTGAGTACCGGAATCGAGTCCGGCGTACTCAAATCAAAATAAATTGTTATTCGAGTTCGCAAGTCCATAGCACGAATCGAGTCTGACTCAAGTTAAGCCGTACTCGGCACATCAATACAAATTTGACAATGACATTGACAACATTGACAGTTGACAGTTGTAAGCAGCACAGAGCAGCTGGTTTGTTTGTTGGTAAATTCAGGTACTTATATTCGTAAAGTTCGTTACCTACCGGCGTAGTATGAAACAAATAAATAAAACTATATTCAAGAGTATTTTAACCATTTTGTGTACTTATCTCTTTTACTTACTGTGTCGTAGTCCTAGGGTGTTATAGCTTAGGTGTTAAGTTAAAAAATATATTTTTAATTCGCAATCAAAAGTGAACAAGTTTCTACATGTTGGACTGAGTGTTTTGTTTTGGATCTTTCGCCTTATACATAACAAATAGAGAAAAAAGGTACATAAGTAAAGTTTTTTTTTCAAAACCGTAATATTTTTAGGGTAAGAAACGCTTAATTGAGGGGTAAGTTTTATGTAAGTTTTAGAATTCCTTTGTATATTTTTGTCTGGTTTGTGTTTGGTGTGGTTGCGCGGGACCTATTCGGGTCAATTAATTCATGGTATACATGATATGACCCGAAACAATCAAATATTTATATACCACACGTACAAACATTTAATTTTTTTTTTGAGATTCTTCACATTAAACACTTTTTCTACACAAATGCCGCTAAAGTGGATTGCCAAATTTGAACAGTGCAAAGTATTATCTGTACAGCTACATGCTAGTTTAGTTATAGAATTGTAGAACAGAAAACATTTATTCGACACATATTAGGCACAATTACAAAACAGAAATAAAAACAACATATATAGCACAAAAACGTCCACGCTCAGCATTTGTCGTTACAGCCAAAGCCATAATAATGCTTCTAAATACGATACAGGCAACCACCAGTTGTCTCAACTGCCTGCCTGATAAATAAATAATAATAATAATAATAAGAATAAACCCGTGTGCGAAAAATGTGGAGTGATGAAATGAATAAATTCATTTGGCGCACATATCTTTATACAACAAAACTAGAGACTGTAAAACGAGGATACAGACATTCTTCATCTGGAATTCACTCAGGTATTTCCACAAATGGAAGCATCAAAACAACGGGTAGGTGACCAAAGGAGAGCCATAGTAAATAATCATTTGCTACCGCTCACCACACTAAACCAAATTAAAGCAGATGTCGCAGCGCAACTGCAAAGGATAAATAGTGGTTTCCTCAACAGGAGTTATACCAATTAATTTAACCAAAAGCCTCGAAGTCCTGGACATTTCCGACAAAATAATACCCCTTCTCCAGAAAGCAGTTATTCTGAATACCTGTCGGATCACACAAAAATTTTTGTCCTCTGACATCTCTACACTTCACGCTGTTACGCTTGGTTAAGACCCGCGTAGTAAGTGTTATTACCTACCGGTAACCCCGGTGAAGAATTTTTTCTTTAATATAAATAATAATAATAAATTAATGTTGGTATAGCAAGCTGACTTCACCATACTATTTATATATGTATGTAAACATAGACTAGCAGCAGCTTGATACACCATTTACTGAAGACCCTGTATTTATTATTTGTGACAGATCATGGAGGAGTGGGAACAGCTGATAGACGGCTACCCTAAGGATCCTGACGTTAAGCTCTTCATCAAGACGCTGAAGACAGCCGACGTGGTTCTGAAACAAGACCTGGCCCCATTTGAGCTAGGTATGTCCATTATTTAAATAAATAATAATAAATTATTTCCATAATCACACCAATTAGCTAGCCCCAAACTAAGCATAGCTTGTACTATGGCGGCTAGATAACAGATAAACATAACTAAATACTTTATATAAAAATCCATGACTTAGGTACAAATGCTCGTGCTCATCACACAAGCCATTCAAACAAAACATTTGCCCCTCGCGGGATTCAAACCCGCTACCGCCAGGTTTTGTAGTCCAGAGCGCGAACTATTACACACGGTCGTCAGTATTGACACAATCTTCAACATCTCAGCCTATTGCTGTCCACTGCTGGACTTAAGCCTCCCCCAAATGAATTATACAATAAATGATTTTTTGAATGATAAAATTTGACATTTGTAATATAATTAAAGTTGACATTGTAAACTATTTATGTATTATGTAATAATCTTTATTTCATTTTGAACTCTAACTAATTATTTTTTTTATGATTTATTAAAAAATGATGTAGTCATATCCTAATTAAAATTTGCACATCGATAGGCGATAGAATATGTTGGAAAATAATTACATTTTAAGAACACATTGTAACCATATTCTGGCAAATAAATAAATGAATTGAATTGAATTAAAGATCGCCAAAGTAGGCAAACATAGTGTAGGACTCCCCCCAGCTCGACGTACCGACGACCTTAGAAAGATGGCTGGCAGTGGATGGATGAAAATAGCGGTAGATGGTGCTCTTTGACACAATCATAATAAAAAAAAGTACTAATTAAATCCACGTGCTAGTGCCCCGCCCATTGCCACTTTAGCTGGCTAATCCTATGCAGTGACTTTTGTTCGTTCACGGATCTCCTCATTTCTGATTTGATCTCGCAAAGAAACACCGAGCATAGCCCTTTCCATAGCATGCTGTGTAACTTTGAGCCGATGGGGCAGAAAGATTCCGGAGTGGAGGCCACGTACCGGCAAGCGCAGCGTGGGACTCGCACACACAACGTGGACAGACAACCTGGTAAAGGTTGCAGGACGACGCTGGATGCAGGTCGCGCGCAACCGGCCGATCTGGAAGTCAGTGGGGGAGGCCTATGTTCAGCAGTGGACGTCCTGTGGCTGAAATGATGATGATGATGATGACTAATTGTATTACTTAAATTCAGTTTCGTATGAAAAAATTGAAACAAATGGATACTCTTTACAAATCTTTCAGATTGGATAACCAGCACTCTCTTCTTCAAGCCGGTATTGTTATTCGACACGGTATCAGCTAAACGCAACGACGCAGTTTGGAGCAAACCAATCAGTGATGCCTTCAAGCTCATCGGTGAAATCGTTGACAAGTATCCGTTAGAACAGTACTTTGAGAATATTGTCACGGTAATTATAATGTTTTCTTTTGATTAATTAAGTAAAATAAGTGCTCGTAGCTCTGTGGCGGCAGCGATTTGGTATCGGTAACTAAAGTTAAGCAACCAACGCCGCGGTTGTGACAGGATGGGTGACCATTCAGGCCAAATTTAGTGACATTTATCATGAGGAAGAAAAGTTAAAATTTGGTCCCGGCTGATATAGCTTGATATTGTATTTTTTTTGTTTTTAGCAATTCCATGCAAGGTTCAATCAAAGATAAATAACACTTGAAAAAAATCATTGATATCAGGTGGGACTCGAACCCACGTCCCATCGCATGCCGGGCGAGTGCTTTACCAACTAAGCTACCGAGAACGTCACGTGACACGACGAAATTTCTCAAGTGTTTCTTCTCGCTGTCGAAGCCAGCGTATCTCTGATCAATGTTGTAGCCATATGTATAGCTGAGTAGTATACTACCCGTCAACACCCGATAAAAAATATTTTTACAAATATTTGACTATTAGTTAAGATCAGAAATGCTTAAACATTGTAATTTTTTGTTTTTAGCAATTCCATGCAAGGTTCAATCAAAGATAAATAACACTTGAAAAAAAATCATCGACATCAGGTGGGACTCGAACCCACGTCCCACGAATATTTGTAAAAATATTTCTATAGGGTGTTGACGGTAGTATACTACTTAGCTATACATATAGCTACAACATTGATCAGAGATACGCTGGCTTCAACAGCGAGAAGAAACACTTGAGGAATTTCGTCGTGTCACGTGACGTTCTCGGTAGCTTAGTTGGTAAAGCACTCGCCCGGCATGCGATGGGACGTGGGTTCGAGTCCCACCTGATGTCGATGATTTTTTTCAAGTGTTATTTATCTTCAATGAGGAAGGCAAGTTAAAAGTTGGTCCCGGCTGATATAGCTTGATATTAGTCGTAAAGCCTAGTCAGAGCCGTAGAGCGTCTTGATTACATTTGACAGGTTTGGTCAAATGTAATCTGTCTGGTCTTACAACACCCCTCCACCGCACCGGGCCCGCGTGGTGGAGTATGGCCCAAACCACCTCATAGTTGAGGTGAGGCCTGTGCCCTGCAGTGGGACGTATAAAGGCATTACTTTACTTTTTATGTGCCTAAAATTAAAATAAATGTTCCACAATCATACCAATTATCTAGTCTTAAACTTAGCAAAGCTTGTACTACGGCGACTAGATAACGGATAAACATACTTAACTACATGAACATCCATGACTTAAGCAGGTTTTTGTCTTTTTGCCTGGATAATTTAAAGTTAATGTTATGATCAGCTATTCTCAAAGTGTACTCCGCGGAGCCCTAGGGGTCCGCAAAGCCTCTGTTAGGGGTTCCACGAGGGTACTTGTAATAATAATAAGATTGTAACATGATTGCTAGAAAGAATGCAATACACATAATTATTTAAAAAAAATTGGGCCTCCGTCAAAAGGTTTAGAACCGCTGCTCAAGATCTTATTTAAAAAAATCGGCACTACCTTGAAATGTAACCCAGCCCCTCTAGCATGTGCAACAAAACACGATATGATACGATATGATATAGCGATTTATCGCATATTTTTTGTCAAAATATGAACTTTTATCAAAAAAGCGAGCATAACTGTGACGTCGCCGGCACGGACATGCTTACTGTTTCAATAAAAGTTCAAGATGGCGGCTATGTTATCATATTTTGTAAGTAAATAGGCGATAAATCGCTATATCATATCGTGTTTTGTTGATCGTGCTAGAGGAGCTGGGTTACATGTCAAGGTAGTGCCGATTTTTTAAAATAAGATCTAGAGTAGCGGTTCTAAACCTTTGGACGGAGGCACCATTTTTTTAAAAATAATTATGTGTATTGCCTTCTTTCTAGCAATCATGTTACAATCTTATTATTATTACAAGTACCCTCGTGGAACCCCATACAGAGGCTTTGTGGACCCCTAGGGCTCCGTGGAGCACACTTTGAGAATAGCTGACCATAACATTAACATTAAATTATCCAGGCAAAAAGACAAAAACCTGCTTAAGCACTTTAGCTTAATTTCTAGTTGTTTTTTAAAATAACTTGGCTGATGCTAAGAAATAAACCCACCTAAATGCTTTTAAACTTTCACTCTATATTCTAGCTATGCCTCCTCTCCCTCACCCCGCAAATCCGCAAAGACGCGCTGTCCTGCCTCTCTCGCGTGGCGCGCCTCTCGCCAGAGGGCGCGCGCGACGCTCTACGACTGGTAGCCGACCTGCAGGATAGTGGGACTTGTAAGACTCAGCTGGCTGTAGTTGTCGGTAAGTTTGTAGTTAATGGTTTAATTTGTGTGCAATCTATACTCTATACTAATATTATAAAGAGGAAAGATTTGTACCTATTTTTGTATGTTTGTAATGAATAGGCTCAAAAAGTACTGGGCCGATTTAAAAAATTCTTTCACCAATAGAATGCTTCATTCTTTCAATTTGACATAGGCTACATTTCATTTTGAAAAAAATTAGGGATCCTTGGTAAAATTTGAACAATGTAACCGAAGGTGTAGAAAAATGAGTCTTAAAATGTCTTTCGTCGAATGCGCTGCCGAAACTATTAGCGATAATCATATATATACGGAACTCGCTAATGTATATTTGGCAGGGTTTGCAATTATCAGGATAAATATGCCCTTTGATAATTATTGCGATAATTTTCCAATAACAATTATTATTATTAACTTTCCCCTTTCTTTGTAGTTGTCCTCTGCCTAAAGGTTGTCTGGGAGAGATCGCTTTTTAGCGATAAGACCGCCTAAATTGTACATCTTTCTGTGAATATCGACTGTAACTTCTTTGTTTGGTGTGCAATAAAGAGTATCTATCTATAATTATCAAACAGATATAAGCCTAGCAAAGTATTTTTACTTGTATTACATATCAACATTTACAGAAGCAAGTAGTATATTGAATATTTACTTATTTTACAATCAAGGTAATCTTTTATTAATATTTCGTTTTATTAGTAAAAACTTTAAACTAATAATACAAATGAACGAAGAATGAATATTGACAGTTCAGATACGAATTCCCGAACGACGAGGGGGAATCCCCCGCTATCGACGTTAAGTTGCGCGTGTTCAGATGGCAAATATTTTCGATTACTTATCAAACTTCTAACAAGCGATAGAGAGGCACGATCGTGCTAAGCGTTCGGCTTGTGACGCATCTATCTCTCTTCCACTCCATCGGCCGATGCGTCCGAGTAGCATCAATGTTTTTCTAACGTTATCGGGTAAAATTAACGTCCTTAAACCGATTTTACAGACAACTTATTTCTATAATGTAATTATAATGATATTGAAGATAAATAACACTTGAAAAAAATCATCGACCTCAGGTGGGACTCGAACCCACGTCCCATCGCATACCGAGCGAGTGCTTTGACCACTAAGCTACCGAGGACGACACTTGACAAGATGAAATTCCTCAAGTGTTTTTTCTCGCTGTCAAAGCCAGCGTACTCTGATCAATGTTGTAGCTATATGTATAGCTGAGTAGTATACTACCGTCAACACCCTATAGAAATATTTTTACAAATATTTGACTATTGGTTAAGATCAGAAATGCTTAAACATTGTAATTTTTTTTTAAGCAATTCCAGGCAATGTTTAATTGAAGATAAATGACACTTGAAAAAAATCATCGACCTCAGGTGGGACTCGAACCCACGTCCCATCGCATACCGAGCGAGTGCTTTGACCACTAAGCTACCGAGGACGTCACGTGACAAGATGAAATTCTTCAAGTGTTTTTTCTCGCTGTCGAAGCCAGTGTATTCTGATCAATGTTGTAGCTATATGTATAGCTGAGTAGTATATATAATGATATTATTACTATTGTTTTAGGTGTAATAGCTGAGTATCACCCTGAGGTCGTGACAGACTCTGCGCCTAGAATATGGCGGATATATCTAAATCTTCTAGACTCCAATAAAAATACGGTTAGTTTAATAGCTATATCACTGATTTGTAAAAATATCAGCCCCTCTAGCATGAGCAACAAAACACGATATGATATAGCGATTTATCGCATAATTTTTGTCACAATATGATTTTTTATCGAAAAATCGAGCATAACAGTGAAGCCGCCGGCATAGATATGCTCACTGTTTCAATAAAAAGTCAAAACGGTGGCTATGTTATCATATTTTCAAAGTAAAGAGGCGATAAATCGCTATATCATATCGTATCATATCGTGGGTTGTTGCGCGTGCTAGAGGGGGGTTTACTACTGTTGTAATTGTAGGGTATTCTCTGTTTGTTTTATTACGTTGCAATGAGCGGTAGATATAGATTTTTAAATAACGGCTGGCTGCGCCAGTCGAATATACGAGATTGAACGTACCGGTTGTTTCTCTTCTTCGACTCCCGCGCACATACATAACAGTGGCGAACGAGTAACGAGTTTCAAGTGCAACGCGTGCAGTACGTTAATAATGGCGAAAATAACAGTCGGCATCTTAACTTCGTTTAGCCATGAAGTGCAAGAGTGGTCGGTATATAAAGCTCGCTTAGAGCAATGGTTTCTCGCGAATGATGTTGTGGCGGACACAGACAAAGCCGGTACGAAGCGACGAGCTATATTGTTGAGTAATTTAGCAGAATCAACGTATAAGCTTGTGCGCGATTTAGCTTTACCGAAAGATGTCGGGACATTAAGCTACGATGAAGTTGTAAAGCTGTTTGATGGTCACTTTAAATCGAAAAAGTGCACATTCGCCGAGAGGTGGAAATTCCACAGCGCCATGAAGCACTCGGGGGAAGGCTTAGCGGAATGGGCGGCTCGCGTACGAGGCCTAGCAATGCACTGTGGGTTCAAGGTGGAACATCTGGATGAGCAACTTCGCGATCGGTTCGTTCTAGGCCTGGAGCCTGGACCGGAAAGGGACACTCTGTTCACCAAGGACTTGGCGGAACTGACCCTAAGTGCAGCGCTGGATATGGCAGAAGGAATACGTTGTGCCCGAGCGGGCGCTCAGGAGTCGTTGCAACGGCACGAAGCGCCAGTACCACTGCAGGTGATGAAAATGGCGATGGCGGGCGGCGCGGCTACGGCGGCGCGCGGACGCGGCGTGCAGCAGCGCGGCCCAGCGTCCGGCGGCGGCGCGCCGGGCCCGGTGTCCAGTGGAGGGCGCTGTTCTGCGTGCGGCTACTTGGGTCATCAGGCGGCTACGTGTCGGTTTGCGCGTTATAAATGTAGGAAGTGCGGTGTTCAAGGTCATCTTAAACGGATGTGTACAAAGTTAGATGGGCAGCATTATGTCGAGTGCCGTGGGGATGATGATGTCGATGGTAAGCATTTATGTTGTAACATTCGCACTTTTCGTGGAGAACCATTACGGGAATCTGTTATGGTTAGTGGTGTCAACTTGATATTTGAAATTGATACGGGATCTCCGGTTACCGTCATATCTGAGCAAATGTATAAACGGTATTTTTCAAATATTTCACTGGAACCGAGTGACGTCATTTTGCACAGTTACAACGGCGATCGTTTAAAGTTAATGGGCGTGTTAAAGTTATTATTTACATATAATGATAAAAGTAATGAAATTATAGTGTATGTCGTGCATAACGGGGGACCACCACTACTGGGAAGGGATTTTTTTTCGCGATTCAATTTACAAATATGTTCAATAAATAGTTGCAATAATTTTGTCGAAGATATTACATCTAGATACCCGAAACTGTTTTCCGACAAATTGGGTCGTTTTAACGGTACTCTGGTGGACTTGCCTCTTAAATCAGGTTCTAAACCAATTTTTTTTAAAGCACGACCTTTGCCCTTTTCACTACGTGTCAGCGTCGAAAAAGAGTTAGACCGTTTAATCGAGCAAGGTATTTTGGAACCAGTCAAATACTCCGACTATGCTAGTCCTATTGTGCCTGTTTTAAAGCGCGATGGTTCGATACGCCTTTGTGCCGATTACTCCGTAACAATCAACAAACAACTGCTAGTTGATAAGTATCCATTACCAAGGCATGAAGAACTCTTTACTAAATTACATGGCGGGAAGTTTTTCAGTAAACTTGACCTTTCACAGGCCTACAACCAATTAGTTTTAAATGAAGCTTCACAAAAGCTAACTTGCATAAATACACACAAAGGACTCTTCAAGTTTACTAGGCTAGTGTTCGGTCTCGCCAGCGCACCCGCTATTTTCCAAAGAACTATGGAAACAGTGCTCTCAGGGCTGGAAGGTACGCTCGTTTTTATGGACGATGTATGCATTTGTGCTGAAAATAGAAATCAAATGATGTCAAGATTATGTGAAGTTTTCCGTAGGTTAGAGGAAGCTGGGTTTGTTTTAAACAAAGAGAAATGTAATTTTTTTCAGCAATCGGTTTCATACCTCGGATTTGTCATAGATCGTAACGGCATTCATAAATCGCCAGATAAAGTAGAATCAATTTTACAAGCGAGAGTACCGAAAAATACCACAGAGCTAAAATCATTCTTAGGCATGGTAAATTATTATAGGAATTTTGTTAAAAACGCTTCTTCTATTTTATGTCCCCTGTTTCAATTGTTACAGAAGAATGTAGTTTGGTCATGGACCAAAGAGCACGAGGAAGCGGTAATAAATATTAAGCGTCAATTAGCATCTGACAATATTTTAGCGCATTTTGATTCTAACGCTGAGCTGATACTAACTGTAGATGCGTCTCCATATGGGCTAGGGGCTGTTTTATCGCAGATAGAAAATGGCATAGAAAAACCTATTTCATATATGTCACGGTCACTTAATTCTGCTGAAAAAAGATATAGTCAGATACAAAAAGAAGCGACAGCTATTATATTTGGCGTAAAAAAGTTTCATCAATATCTTTATGGTCGCGAAAAACCTTTTGTATTGAGAACAGATCACAAACCTCTTATATCAATATTCAATCCAGACAAGGGCATTCCCGAAATATCGGCAAACAGGTTACAGCGTTATGCAATTTTCCTATCTGCGTACAATTATAAAATTGAATATGTTAGTAGTATTCATAATTGCGCTGACTATTTAAGTAGGTCAGTAAGCGACGAAGCCTCGCCGCCTGTTCACGCGCACTCGGGAACCTGCGATGACTCATCGCTTGATAAGTCTGCGTATGTGCGGTTTGTTTACGAGGGCGAACCCTTTGTGTCCTTATCGGACGTTCAGGAGGCTGTTAAGCGAGACATGCTAATTTCAACTGTCGTGCAATATGTTTTATATGGATGGCCGAGTAAAATTGATGATAGGTATAAAACATTCTTCAGTCATAGACTCGAGTTGTCAGTAGAAAATAATTGTCTTATGAGGGGCCATAAATTAGTAATTCCGCATAGCTTACAAAATAAAATACTGAATGAATTGCACAAAGGCCATTTAGGTATTTTAAAAATGAAAGAAGAAGCACGTGATAGGTTTTGGTGGCCGGGCATGTCCGCCGCGATCGAGAGGCACGTAAGTGCGTGCGGGGCCTGCCTGGCGCAGCGAGCGGCGCCTCCGCGCGCCCCGCTCACTCCATGGCCCTATCCGGCTCAGCCATGGTACAGAGTCCATTTAGATTTTCTCGGCCCAATTAGTGGAAAAACATACTTAATAGTGGTGGACGCCTATTCTAAGTGGGTTGAATGTTTCGATGTTTCTACTAGCTTTAGCTCACGCGTAGTTATCGAAAAGCTGTGTGAAGTGATGGCACGGTTTGGGTTAATACATACGATTTGCTCAGATAACGGCAGTTCCTTTGTGTCAGGTGAATTTAAACGTTTTTGTTCTAGCAATGGTATATCTCACTTGACTTCTCCTATTTACAATCCAGCTAGTAACGGTCAAGCTGAGAGCTATGTAAAAATAATAAAGAAAGCTATTAAGACCACATTAATGTCGGGGTATAATTTAAAAGATTTGAATATCAAGTTACATGAATTTCTTTTAAGTTACAGAAATTCAGTACATTCTACTACTAACAGATCTCCCGCCGAGATATTATTTGGCCACAAATTAAGATGTCGGTTCGACCTTTTAAAACCATGTCCGTCATCACCATTAGACATGGCACTCGACAGTTGCGTCAAATCCAAACAGTGCTTACAGAGTGACAACTATCGCGGCAAGCGGAAAGTGGACTTTAATATAGGCGAGACAGTGCTAGTTAGACTTTATAGCCAACAAAAACATTACTGGACTCGTGGTGTGGTAGTCAAGAGAATTGGCAAATCGTTATATTTGGTGCGGCTGTATGGCAACGACCAGCCTGTGAAAAGGCATGCTAATCAGTTGTTGAGATATAAGGGGGAGGAAGATGATATATGTCAAAGAGAAGTACCAGAAGAGACTGTTCCTGCATTTTTATTACCGTTGGAGCAGAGCAGACCCGTGCTAACAGCTAGCAGCGAGGAACAACCCAGTCAAGTCGGAACTTCTACAAGCACAGTTTTGGACACTCAACCCGGGAACCTTGTCAGTGACTCTAATCAAAGTGAAAACCCCCTTGACAATTGGTTTGACTGCGGTGTTGAGAGCGGCCAGCCTGATGACGTCACCGCGGCGACGCTAGAGGCCGAGCGCGAGCCGGGTACCACACCGCAAGAAGAAGTCACCACTCGTTCTAAGCGAACTAGGACAGCTGTAGATTATAAGAAGTTTTTTTAAAGTAAAGGTGGAGGGATGTTGTAATTGTAGGGTATTCTCTGTTTGTTTTATTACGTTGCAATGAGCGGTAGATATAGATTTTTAAATAACGGCTGGCTGCGCCAGTCGAATATACGAGATTGAACGTACCGGTTGTTTCTCTTCTTCGACTCCCGCGCACATACATAACAACTACGAAAATGTTTTTTCGTTTGGACGTATTAACCTGTCAAATTAAAATAACCATTCAATTGTATCAATCCTTTGATAAATATGACCAACTCAATCTAGCCGTGTAAAAAACCCGACCGTTTTTAATTGTTCATAAATTGACAAAGGTTTGATACGTGACCGGTTATTTTAATTTGTTAGGTTTATGCGTCTGAATGAACGACCTACGTAGCCGAGAGGCGAGCACGCCAGACTTTGCCTCGCTATCACTAAGGTCGATTTTCGAGGTTCGATTCCTGGTCGGTTTAATGTAGGAAACGAACTTTTCTATGTTGTTTTGGGTCTGGGTGCTGTGGTAGCGTCGTTGTTTCTGATTTCTATAACACAAGTGCTTTAGCTTCTTACTTTAGGATCAGCCCCTCTAGCATGAGCAACAAAACATGATATGATATGATATAGTTATTCATCGCATATTTTTTGTCAAAATATGAACTTTTATCCTCTTTTATTCTCACTAGCGTACCCGGCGAACTTCAAACCGACTAACAATTTTTTTGTTAGCTTTTCTGATGTTTTTATTATTTATTCTGCTATTCGGGACAGAGACAAATCCAACAAATCATAAATCATGATAATCGGTCCAGCCGTTCTCTAGTTATAAGTGTTGTAACACGACTTTGCTTTATATAAGATCCGATTTTATTAGTGTACATCCTGTTAACCTGTGACTATATAAGGTGTAAGTGAATTAGTGTCAGATATTTTTGGGAGTAACTTAGACTATCACATGGATCACATATAAGATAAATTTAAAATTATAGAACAAACTTTAATTCACGCACCAAGTAATATGATATTATGATGAACAGTGTAATATGATTATTTGAGTGCATTAATGTAATTCTGGAGAGGTTATGAATCGGCTAGCGTTGTGTGAGTAGTCTACTTGTGGTGTTTGGGTTCATGTACAGGATGATGTAGATTCTTTATTTTAAAACTTTTTATTTTTTCGAGTTTTTTAAGTTTGTTCTATAATTTTAAATGTATCTTATATGTGATCCATGTGATAGTCTAAGTTACTCCTAAAAATATCTGACACTAATTCACTTACACCTTATATAGGTGAAAAGCAATCGTAAAAAACAATTTTCAAATGTCTATAATAAAAACTAAAAAAGTTAAAAATAAAAATACAAAATAACAATATCGAATTCATATTGCATAAACTCGTCCTGTCCTATCTTCAACTCTTTCTCGCTCTGACAAGGGGAAGGAATAAGACGGATAATCAGATGGTTAAACGTACCAAAGATAGGACGAGTTTATGCAATATGAAGTTTCACCTATATAGTCACAGGTTAACAGGATGTTCACTAATAAAATCGGACCTTATATATTAAGATTGGATCCTGGCCAGGTCACCTTGTATGACCTTGAGATGTCATATGAGGTCAATATGGCTTAATAATACATTTTTCTCACAGAATACAGTAATAAACGCAGTTCTGCAAGGCTTGCTCAGCCTCTTCAAGCACTTCGGTGCTGATCTGCCGATAATGGAATTCAGGGACTTATACGAGAAGATATCTAAGGAATACTTACAGAAGGGAAAATGTGAGGAAGGTGGGTAAAAGTTCCTTTTTTAGGGTTCCGCATGTCTGATTGAAAAACCGGCCAAGTGCGAGTCAGACTCGCGCACGATGGGTTCCGTACCGTTATCTATAAAAAGGGCATAAAATCACGTTAAAGTTAGTTGAATGGGAGCTCCCTTAAATATGTGTTTTATTCTGTTTTTTAGTATTTGTTGTTATAGCGGCAACAGAATACATCATCTGAGAAAATTTTAGCTCTCTAACTATCACGGTTCATGAGATACAGCCTGATGACAGACGGACAGACAGACGGACGGACAACGGAGCCTTATTAATATGGTCCCGTTTTACCCTTGGGTACGGAACCCTAAAAATCTGATTTTTGATTGCTCAGAAATCAACAAAAAGTTTTGAGTAAGTTAAATAGTGACGTCATAGTTCGCTATCGCCATACAAATTATAAGGAAAAGATGCATTTTGACAGTTCTTTAAAAAGTAAGTCAATAGGGATGTTGACCCCATTCATAAATAATTCTAAGGCATCATTTATTAAAACAGACACTTTATTTTAGGCCTAATAACCCAGTACAATTTCATTTAAGAGACAAACAGATTTTTGAATGCTTTAAAATCGTCAAAAAGTAATGCAGTTGAGTTTATCGGATAGTGACGTCATAATCCGATATCGCCATACAAATTATTAGGAAGATATCCGTTTTGACAGCCCATAAAAAGTATGTCAATTGATTGGTGGTGTCAACTAGCCTATTGATTAGTGTCCGACCGGCCAAGTGCAAGTCGGACTCGTTTTAATAAATAGTATTTTGTCCACAGTATGCCTCTCAATACTCGAGCACCACTCAAACTTGTTCAAAGAGTTGCTCGCGTCGGACCCTCGGCTCCGAGTCCAGCTGTGGGCATCACAGGCCCACGCTGCCGTGCGGGCTGTGTACGAGGCTATAGCTACGGCAGTCAGCGACGAGCAAATGCAGGTATATACAGGGTGTCCCAAAATTCAACGATAAAACGGCACCAGATGATGGATTATGAATACTCGAGAAAAAATATTTAAAAAAATATACCTCTTTTTTTATTTACAAACAAAAAATGAAAATCCTTGAAATTTAAAACCCCTTGTGACATTTATAACTACCATGACCACATTTTTTTCAAATATTTTTATTTTTTTTGTATTAGGGAACCTAAATAGTACACCACAATCCTTAAATATCCCATAATGCAAGGATTTGGACAACATCACATACATTGCTCTGATCCTAAGGTAAGTAGCTAAAGCACTTGTGTTATAAAAACCAGAAACAACGACGGTACCACAACCCGAGACAATATAGAAAAGTTCGTTTTCCACATTAACCCGACCGGGGATCGAACCCGGAATCTCAGAGATGGCGGCGCCATTAAGTCCGGCGTGCTCGCCTCTCGGCTACGGAGGTCGACTATATGTATGTACTACCGCGGGCTCCGCCGCCTTACCGCTTTGTAGAAATATTCCTGTGTAAGCGCATCGCGCCGGACACGCCCCAACCCGCCCTGATTGGTTATGTATTTTACTACGTTTTACTACAACCAATTAGATACAAATAGAAGCTTGCTTGCTTGTGCCTAAACACCTATTGTCTGGATTGAACCCGAAACATAAATGAACGTAGGACGTGGCTTGAAGTGAGTGGCAATGAGGTGCTTGCAAACGATTTTAGCTTTAAGACTGATCCAGCGTCGGAGCCCGCGATAGTACAAGGTGTAACATAATGAACGCACATCCTCATAAGGGCTGATTCTGGTGCACAAATACAACAACTTTTATTATGGGACCAACATCGAATTCGCAAAAAAAACCTCCCCATACAAAATCGCCGATCGGTTGACATCGCTTTGTATGGAGAAGTCTTTTTTTGAGATTTTGATGTTGGTCCTATGATAAAAGTTGTTGTATTTGTGCACCAGAATCGGGCCTTAGGAAGATGTGCGTTTATTATGTTACACCTTGTATATGTTGCAGGCAACTAGTTAAACCAGCCTTTTAATTGCATGGCTAGCCTTAGACATTCGGCTATACGTCTTTATGTCAATTAGCAGAGTGACTAAAGTACAGATGGCGGTCAACTTACTGGTTAAATGTCAATTTTCTAGAGATATAGTAAAAAAAAAACTTTATTTGCGCTAAAACATGATATTACAGGTGTTTTTAAATTTACAAAAATTGAGCGACATGTTTTGCCTGATTTAATTAAAGCATGCAAATCTTTAGGTAAGTAGTCAAACATCATAGCCAATCCTGCCAACTTGTTTAAACGTTCATGTCAATATAAACTAGTTCAGCTTTTATTACAACAATAATCTTTTAAATCATAGATTTTTTTTATCATTGAGCCATTTATATAATTTTGCTTTAAATTGTCTATTGTTTAATAAATAACACTTGAAAAAAATCATCGACCTCAGGTTGGACTCGAACCCACGTCCCATCGCAAGCCGGGCGAGCGCTTTACCAACTAAGCTACCGAGAACGTCACGTGACAAGATGAAATTCCTCAAGTGTTTTTCTCGCTGTCAAAGCCAGCGTATTCTGATCAATGTTGTAGCTATATGTATAGCTGAGTAGTATACTACCGTCAACACCCTATAGAAATATTTTTACAAATATTTGACTATTGGTTAAGATCAGAAATGCTTAAACATTGTAAATTTTTGTTTTTAGCAATTCCATGCAAGGTTTAATTGAAGATAAATAACACTTGAAAAAAAACATCGATCTTCAATTAAACCTTGCATGGAATTGCTAAAAACAAAAATTTACAATATTGTTTAATAGTTTGAAGGACTTCCGGTAACTTATTGTATATCTTAACACTCATAGCTAGACAGTTTACATTGTATTTTCTTAATTTCGGGGCTTCGCTTAGCACCAGTCTCTGGGGGTCACGTTTCAGACGTGAATTTATATCACAAGCCCTTTTAAATAAATATGCATGCTTCCTAACAAAAAGGCATAAGGCGTAAGTAGGGTTCTTACCGCTATTTAGGCTGAATGTCGACGCTGTTATAGGCAGTCTTTTAAATCAGCCGTATTGTAAAACGTTAATGGCCTTACTACAAAAAGAAAGACCTAAGTTTTGAACACTTGTCTAAAGATTAGTCAACCGATTTGAAATGTTGACACATTAGACATTCGAGACATCTATTAAGAAACATTTCAAATTGGTTTAAATTGAAATTCAAATATTTATTTGCTATTAAGTAGGGTACAGTACATGTGATATTATTCAAGATGGTGCATTAGCCTACTTAACTATACAATTAGCATGCAAATATTATATATAGAAAACAGTTTCGAATACCTAAATGATCTTAATTCCTCAGTCAATTCAATCACAGCATTCAATTAAGTGATCAATATAATGTCAAAAAGTTAACATATTTCTTATTTCAAACCATGCATCGACCACATTTATTATGGTTCTGTATGTTTTATAAACTCATCAATTGAATAGAATGTCTTGTCCAACAACCACTTTCGCAACGATGATTTAAAACTATTGACTGGGAGGTCCTTAATGCAAGTTGGTATTTTGTTATAAATAGTTTTGCACATAGCATAGCTATTATTTTGAAATCTTTGCGTTTTTGGAACTGTCTCTAACACTAGCCTATGGCGATTTCTTATCTTATCTTATCTTTAGACAAGTGTTCAACACTAGTCTATCTTTTTGTAGTACGGCCATGAATGCCATGATAATAACTATCAAACTAGGCATTTGGTTGAATATTGTTGTTTAATGAGAGGCTTAGCCGTTCAATTGTAACACCAGGGAGAGAGAGGGTGATGACTGGGGAGACCATAAGGTCTTAAGGGCATAAGCCCCAGTTGAGGAGGGGGGTCTATTTATTTTCAAGTATTATGGTTATATCACGCGCCTCGTGCGACGCTTCTGGTGACCACCAGCATATTAATATTAAAATAAATCTCAAATTATCGTTAGCCTTAAGTTTATACTAACTAACACTAGTTTAAGAGTTTTTGTATACTAAAAATTATGGACTTAGTCTGAAATAAATGTGTTTATTATTATTATATCATGGTTGAACACTTGTACCAGATAAGTGACTGTTAACACCATTTAAAAACTTATCTATACTTAATATTATAAAGAGGAAAGATTTGTACCTATTTTTGTATGTTTGTATGTTTGTAATGAATAGGCTCAAAAAGTACTGGGCCGATTTAAAAAATTCTTTCACCAATAGAATGCTACATTCTTCCAATTTGACATAGGCTACATTTCATTTTGAAACAAATTAGGGATCCTTGGTAAAATTTGAACAATGTAACCGAAGGTGTAGAAAAATGAGTCTTAAAATGTCTTTCGTCGAATGCGCTGCCGAAACTATTAGCGATAATTGTCTACCCCGTGCGAAGCCGGGACGGGCTGCTAGTGTTCTTATAAATAAAAGCAATTATTTATTTAATTTGTTCCAGAAAATCCTGTATTCAGAAGTGACTCCCCGTATACATTCCGACAACAGTCGCATCAAATACACAGCCTTACGGGTCCTAAGACGTTTTGACATTACTAGTGCGAGTGCAAGTACGAATACTAGTACTAGTGCAAGGTTTAGTGTTGATACGTCTGCTAGTACAAGTAATAGTACAAGTACTAGTGCAAGTGCAAGTGCGAGTGATAGTGCTTGTGATTGTAGCTCGCTGGCGTATGAGCTGAGACACGGGGCTGTGTCTATAGATAAGGCTGACGCGGTGAGTTATTGTTTATGGTTCGTTTTAATTCTTTTATTTTATTCATGTTTATTAAGAATATCAACTGTACTGAACTGTGCTGAATATCTTGATGTACCACTATTTAAGCAATGAATGAATTTGAATTTGAAATTTGAATTTTGTAGTTACAATATTTTTAAATCTAGAGGAAACATGCTTAGGGAAATTAGAAATATTGCACGACAGATTTATAAATAAACACAATATGCACCATATTTCGTACATGTGTTAGACAATAAATTATAATAAAAAGAAAAATAAGAAAAAAATACACATTATTTTACAGTAATTTTGTGAAAGCTCTGAGTTGAAAAGAGAGGGCTACCTTAATTACTTTTAAACTTTCGCGTTGCATAATTTAAAACTTAATGAAACGGCAAATAACGCGATCATAATTTAGGTACAAAATGTTTACCTCTTTTCCCTGACGTTTCGATCGGGTTACACCGACCGTGGTCACAGGCTGACTGGAACAGCGATGTCTTCGCTCCGTATGAGAGGCAGATTCTTCATCTACCCTCATAATATTATTTTCACGCCAAGTACCGTCACACACTACACTCACTGTGTCCCTATTCTACACACTAACCGCCGCGTCCGTATTCAGGTGAGAACTCGATCGCGAAACAAAACAAAACAAAAGAGATAGATTGAATCTCAGTGGATATCCAAATAATTATTGTTACTTTATTATGGTGTTTCTACTGCTTGAATATAACATTATCATGTGGTAGGCGATTATTTAAGGAAACAAACAGCTATCAATATTACATTTAGCATATGAATAAAGTTTAGTACTAGAGCATTACAAGTTACCACCAGTACTTTTTACAGTAAACAAGTTGACGAGATAAAAAGTGCGTTTAAACTTATAATACATAGGGACAAAACAATAATAACATATGATTAATCTTACTAGGGCGCAACTACAGTGGCCCTTTTAACAATAAACGAAAGCGCATCAATTTTTCGTGAAATATGTCGATGTGATTGTAAGTACTGTTGTACCTATTGCAAGCTCTTATAATAAAACTGTTACTTCGATAGTTAGTCGAGCAGATGGGTGTAACAAATGTACTTTTGTCCAATTATGGCAAAAACCTCCTTTTGGAGAGGCCTGTGTCCAGCAGTGGACTGATATAGGCTGGTGATGATGATGATGATGTGGTATTTAGAGTTTATTAAAGCTTATCATTGTTTCATTGTAATATTTCACCGATTAACATTTCGAACCTGAAGATTCCCTGGAAAAGATCGCTGCGAGCTATAGGACCACTTAAATTGTACAATTTTAAATATATTTTTCTACTATACTGCTTGTTTTGAAGAAGATGATCAACATTGCGTAAACATTTTACGGTATACAATAAATAGTATTTATCTAAGTAGCTGTCCAGGAAGACGGTGTGTCTTGACAATACTTATCAATAAACTGTCTAAATTAAAAAAAAACCCATGGAAAAATAATGTTTCTGTCTTTTCCGGAATTCCACAAATTATTCACGATTTTTCCCTTGTCGTACAACCTTCTTACGTGGAATATGACAGTAAAGCTGGCGTCACTTCACGTCACTCAGCGAGCTATGGAAAGGTCGATGCTTGGGATTTCGTTAAAGCATAAAATCCAAAACGAGATCATCAGGCAGAGGACTAAAGTATCGGACATAGTCCAAAAATGTAGCAAGCTTAAGTGGCAGTGGGCTGGCCACATCTGTCGCAGAACCGATGAAAGGTGGAGTAGACGGGCTCTCGAGTGGAGACCACGCAGTGGCGGGCATTGGTTTTATTTCGAGGTAGGCAGTAAGTGCTTGCTAATGTGTTTTATTGATGAAAAACAGTGGTTTTCATCAATAACACACATTTGCAAGTACCTACTGCCTACCTCATTTCATTTATCAGGTAGGCAGTGCCTAATTGCCTATATGCACCGCTCGCCCCTGAGACCACTCCTAGGACGCCCCCCAGCCCGATGGACCGACGAACTTAGGTAGATGGCTGGCAGTGGCTGGATGAAAAAAGCGGGAGATCGTGCTCTCTGGCGTTCTTTCGCTTACGTCCAGCAGTGGACTGCAATAGGCTGAATAGATAGTAGAACCTTCTCACAATCACGAACAAAAAATAAATTCGAAATCATTGAAGCTATTGTCACCTAAGAATCCTCCATACACGTTACAATTTGTTAATCTGTTTAAATTATTTCAGATTCTCTGGTGCATAGAGTCCAACGCGCTCGGAAGCGAGAAACTGCTCCAGACAGCTGTTCTCTTCTACCACAATATACCTGTTTCTATGAGAAGAGATATTACAGTTCACGGCCTGCTAAATGCGGAGGAAGATGTTCGGACCGTAAGTTGTTCAATATTATCTCCCGGGTTCGATTCCCGGTCCGGTCATTGTTGAATACCTTGGTGTTGTGGAACCGTCGTTGTTTCTGATTTCTACAGGTTGTTTGGTAAATGGTATTTCAATTCGAAAATAGCCTATGTTAATATCGGGTGTAAAAAAAGGCTTCACCAAGCCGAATACCACATATTCTACGTATTATTACGATCATTTTTTTCTTTTACACTATACCTGGGAAATGACGGGTTACAGAGTTATTGACAGTCAAAGTTAAAAATTTTTTTCAAAGATTTTTACAAAATTGACTTCTGTTTGATAATACTAAACTTTGTTACAAAGAAACATGATAAAATTTTTCAGTCCTTCTTTCATAAAAGGCCTTTAAAGGGCACAGCCGGCAATGAATCGTGCGCAGTGCTCTCGCGCCACCCGCTCGCGCCGACCGCTTACACACACAGGCATAGTCTGTGGCGTGCGAGCTATACATTGCGGGTTAGAAATAAGTTATGTTTTTTGATACCCAAAAATTAAAGTCATTACCCAGCAATTATTATTTTTTCATTCTACTTGGTTTTATGTATAGAATTCGTGGTTTAAGGCTTCGTTAAGCCTTTTTTTACACCCTGTATATGCATATACATACTTACTATGGTATTCGCCTTACTCGAACAAAAATGTGCACTTTAAAGTTGAATATTTCGCAGACGGATCCCTAAATCGAAAAACAATCTTAGCTACCCCTTAGTAATTTTAAAGGACCTATTCAACGATACCCCACACGATGGGGTAGACGGTGAAAAAAAATCATCCTTACGATACATGTATGGCTACCCTAAAAAAAAATTTGAAATTTTTATTCTACCACTTTGTGGGCGTGATTGATATACATATCTCCACAAAATTACTGCTCTCCAGGGTCAACGGTCTCCAAGCAAAACCTCAGACGGACAGACAGACAGACGGACATGACGAAACTATAACGGCCTTATTACATAAAATAAAATAGATAGACTAGGTTTAAACCATGTCTAAAGATTAGCCAACCAATTTTAAATATGGGTCATTATTACCGAGATATGTCTGATGTGTCAATCAACATTTTAAATTGGTTGGTTATGTTTTAGACATTGTTTAAACTTGTCTATCTTTTTTGTAATAAGGTCATAAGTGTTCTTTGTCAGGACTACTGTACCCTAAAACCGGATAGTAATTTTCATTAAGATTTTATTAACTAAAGCATATTAATTTGTACGTCAATCTTATTTAATTATTAAAACCAGACTGGTCCAAGTCTTCAGTTACTCCGTGATCATGGCGCTTGCAACAGTGCCGAAATATCGGGAACTCAAAAATAAGGTACATGGTAGCAATCCCGTAACAAACTATTCTAAAGTCTTCCAAATTTACACTAGATGTACCTACCTAAATTGTAATTTTTTTGTTTTTAGCAATTCCATGCAAGGTTTAATTGAAGATAAATAACACTTGAAAAAAATCATCGACCTCAGGTGGGACTCGAACAAAAACAAAAAATTTACAATGTTTAAGCATTTCTGATCTTAACCAATAGTCAAATATTTGTAAAAATATTTCTATAGGGTGTTGACGGTAGTATACTACTCAGCTATACATATAGCTACAACATTGATCAGAGATACGCTGGCTTTGACAGCGAGAAAAAACTCTTGAGGAATTTCATCTGGTCACGTGACGTCCTCGGTAGCTTAGTGGTCAAAGCACTCGCCAGGTATGCGATGGGACGTGGGTTCGAGTCCCACCTGAGGTCGATGATTTTTTTCAAGTGTTATATAAGGTCCGATTTTATTAATGTTCATCCTGTTAACCTGTGACTATATAGATGAAAAGCAATCGTAAAAACCAACTTTTAAACGTCTATCATAAAAACTAAAAAAGTTAAAAATAAAATACAAAATAACAAAATCGACTTCATATTGCATAAACTACCTATCTTCAACTCTTTCTTGCTCTGTACAAGGGGAAGGAATAAGACGGATAACCAGATGGTTAAACGTAGCAAAGATAGGACGAGTTTATGCAGTAATGAAGTCAACGTTGTTGATTTTTAACTTTTTTAGTTTTTATGGTACACATTTGAAAATTGGTTTTTACGATTGCTTTTCACCTATATAGTCACAGGTTAACAGGATGAACACTAATAAAATCGGACCTTATATACCTAAATTGTTTTTGTTTTGTTTTGTTTTTGTAGAAAATTTGTTTTGTGTTTTGTTTTTATTTTAGACATTCTGTTCTTTTGTGTTTTGTAGTTAAGACCGTCTGTTGACCATGCCGTATACACTTTTTATAGGTTACGGTCTAGCCTTATATTACCTAACCTAGCTAAAACATTATCATGTCTCGGCTGTAATCTGTCTGTGTGTGTACATTATCTTTATATATAAAACAAAGTCGAGTTTGTTACAACACTTATAACTCAAGAACGGCTGGACCAATTTTTAAGGTTAATAATTTGTTAGAAATGTCTCCGCCCCGAATAGCAGAATAAATAATAAAAACATTGGTACGAAGTTCGCCGGGTCAGCTAGTTATAAATATATAAATAAATTATACTTTAGACAAAAAAAATGAGTAAAAATTGCGTTTTTTTTTTCAGACAGCGGTCTCTCTTCTAATCAACGAGTCAACATCGCAACCAATAGAGGAATCCATAGACAAATTCCTGCCTCTATGGAAAGAGCTGTTCGACTCCAAGAAAGGAACGGACTCAGTGGTTTTGTCTAAATCTAGATTGGTTTTTGAAGATTTCATGGAGTATGTGTTTATGGTCGTAGAAGCTGTTATTGAGGAGGAATTAGAGGTAAAACTAATTAATCCTACTTAATACTAAGTGCGAAATATATACACGACACGAGTTCTCGTAGTCATGACTTTTTTTTTTAAAAGACATACATATGAGTTGGACCCGGATTCGAGTCTTTAAAAAGAACTCAGTCACCAAAAAATGACTCAATTCCCTTTGTTATAAGAGTTTAGGACTCAAGTCTCTTACAACACTAATGAGAAGTGAAAAATATTATTCATTATTACATTTTCTATTCCAGCCCCTCCCAGAGAAGCTCACCTCCCTCCTCACTCTCACTTCCCACATCCTCACCTTCCACCCTCCCGAAGACTACACCGAGCGCGCGTGCGGACAACTACTGAAGCTGGTTACGCAGCTCCCCGCGTGCGGAGTGAGGCTCAGTGCGGCGACTGCCGCAGGGAACCATCTTGGGGGAGGCCTGAAGGAATTGTGTAAGGTAAATATATCATATTTAGCAGGTTTTTTTAACGAATTATGCAAGGCAAGATGTAAATATGTCACATTTGAGGGGGGGGGGGGGGGGGTTCTGAAGGAGGAGAAGGAGAATTGTGTAAGTTAAGATGTAAATATATGACATTTCAGGGGTGGTCTGAAGGACTTGTGTAAGTTAAGGTGTAAATATATGACATTTGTGTCGTTTGGAAGTAGGGTTTAGTGTGGCTTTTGCTGCAGGGAACCATCTTGGGGGAGGCCTGAAGGAGTTGTGTAAGGTACGTGGAACATACGTCACATTTGTTGCTTTGCGATAGAGTTGCCAGGATAAGACGCGTGAAAACCCCGGTTTTTTGAGCCTGTAACTAAAAGGGGGGGGGGGGGGGGAGAGTCTAGCGAGTCGGAGTAATAGTAACTATTATCAGTAATTTAAACTTAAGATTAAGTATTTTGACATCTTGAAATCTTGGCATGACTTAATTTTTTTTTTTAATTTGTGATGGGCTTACTCTTGACCCCAATCTTGCTCTAGAGCATAGATGGGATCTACGATGGAGCGAGCTTGCCCAGAAGATAATTATACCAATTTGTGAATGTAATATTGTATGAATGTAACATAATGATGACATGTAAATCTTATTATAACTTTAATTTGAATTCACGAATGCCTTATGAAGGTTGTAATGTTACTATTGACCATCTATCATGCACATTATAAAGTGATTATATGAATATGTTACTGCGGGGAACCATATTGGAGGTGGGCTGAAGGTGTTGTGCAAGGTAAATATATCATTTTAGAGGTTTTCCTGAAGGAATTATGCAATGTAAGATGTAAATTATCACATTTGGGGGATGACCTGAAGGAGTTGTGTAAGTCAAGATGTTAATATTTGACATTTCAGGGGTGGTCTGAAGGACTTGTGTAAGTTAAGGTGTAAATATATGACATTTGAGTCGTTTGGAAGTGGGGTTTAGTGTGGATTTTGCTGCAGGGAACCATCTTGGGGGAGGCCTAAAGGAGTTGTGTAAGGTACGTGGAACATACGTCACATTTGTTGCTTTGCGATAGAGTTGCCAGGATAAGACGCGTCAAAACTCCGGATTTTTGAGCCTGTAACTAAAAGGGGGGGGGGGGAGAGTCTAGCAAGTCCTCCTCCAGTGAATTCCAGGTTGGCCGGTTGGAAGCGACCTGCATCTAACTTCCTGCAATTTTTACCAGGTCGTCTGTCTTATGGAGCTTTTATTGTTGCAAAACTATCATCATCTCAGCCTATTGCAGTTCTTTGCTGGACGTAAGCCTCCCCCAAAAAGCGCTAAAGAGCACGATCTCCCGCTTTTTTTTATCCATTCACTGTCAGCTATCTTCCTAAGGTCATCGGTTCATCGAGCTGGCTACACTAGGTTTTCTAAAGTACACATAAATGCAAGAGTTGTGTACGGTTAATATATCATATTTAGAAGGTTTGTTAAAGTAAAAATGCAAGGTAAGATGTAAATTATCACATTTAGGGGATGACCTGAAGGACTTGTGTAAGTTAAGGTGTAAATATATGACATTTGTGTCGTTTGGAAGTAGGGTTTAGTGTGGCTTTTGCTGCAGGGAACCATCTTGGGGGAGGCCTGAAGGAGTTGTGTAAGGTACGTGGAACATACGTCACATTTGTTGCTTTGCGATAGAGTTGCCAGGATAAGACGCGTCAAAACTCCGGATTTTTGAGCCTGTAACTAAAAGGGGGGGGGGGGGAGAGTCTAGCGAGTCCTCCTCCAGTGAATTCCAGGTTGGCCGGTTGGAAGCGACCTGCATCTAACTTCCTGCAATTTTTACCAGGTCGTCTGTCTTATGGAGCTTTTATTGTTGCAAAACTATCATCATCTCAGCCTATTGCAGTTCTTTGCTGGACGTAAGCCTCCCCCAAAAAGCGCTAAAGAGCACGATCTCCCGCTTTTTTTTATCCATTCACTGTCAGCTATCTTCCTAAGGTCATCGGTTCATCGAGTTGGCTACACTAGGTTTTCTAAAGTACGTTGTAGCTACACATAAATGCAAGAGTTGTGGAAGGTAAATATATCACATTTATCGGATGACCTGAAGGAATTGTGTAAGTTAAGATGTAAATATATGACATTTGTGTCGTTTGGAAGTAGAGTTTAGTGTGGCTATTGCTGCAGGGAACCATCTTGGGGGAGGGCTGAAGGAGTTGTGTAAGGTACGTGGAACATACGTCACATTTGTTGCTTTGCGATAGAGTTGCCAGGATAAGACGCGTCAATACCCCGGATTTTTGAGCCTGTAACTAAAAAGGGGGGGGGGGGGGGGAGAGTCTAGCGAGTCGGAGTAATAGTAACTATTATCAGTAATTTAAACTTAAGATTAAGTATTTTGACATCTTGAAATCTTGGCATGACTTAATTTTTTTTTTTAATTTGTGATGGGCTTACTCTTGACCCCAATCTTGCTCTAGAGCATAGATGGGATCTACGATGGAGCGAGCTTGCCCAGAAGATAATTATACCAATTTGTGAATGTAATATTGTATGAATGTAACATAATGATGACATGTAAATCTAATTATAACTTTAATTTGAATTCACGAATGCCTTATGAAGGTTGTAATGTTACTATTGACCATCTATCATGCACATTATAAAGTGATTATATGAATATGTTACTGCGGGGAACCATATTGGAGGTGGGCTGAAGGTGTTGTGCAAGGTAAATATAACGTAGTAAGAAGGTTTCCTGAAGGAATTATGCAATGTAAGATGTAAATTATCACATTTGGGGGATGACCTGAAGGAGTTGTGTAAGTCAAGATGTAAATATATGACATTTCAGGGGTGGTCTGAAGGACTTGTGTAAGTTAAGGTGTAAATATATGACATTTGTGTCGTTTGGAAGTAGGGTTTAGTGTGGCTTTTCCTGCAGGGAACCATCTTGGGGGAGGCCTGAAGGAGTTGTGTCAGGTACGTGGAACATACGTCACATTTGTTGCTTTGCGATAGAGTTGCCAGGACAAGACGCGTCAAAACTCCGGATTTTTGAGCCTGTAACTAAAAACGGGGGCAGGAGAATCTAGCGAGTCGGATTATTAGTAACTATTATCAGTCATTTTAACTTAAGATAAAGTATGTTACTGCGGGGAACCAAATTGGAGGTGGGCTTAAGGAATTGTGTAAAGTACGTTGTATACATATAGGGATAAAGAAAATCCGTCATTACATTCATTTTTCCTCTCGCTCACTCCGTCTTTATTCTCATTTACACAATTATCGTTCCATTTCACACATATAAGTCTAGAAGTAGCGGTTATACAACCTTTAGTAAGTAAAACTTAAGGTTAAGTATGTTTCTGAAAGGAACGTTAGGAAGTAAGGTAAGATGTAAATATATAAGGTCCGATTTTATTAGTGTTCATCCTGTTAACCTGTGACTATATAGGTGAAAAGCAATCGTAAAAACCAATTTTCAAATGTGTACCATAAAAACTAAAAAAGTTAAAAATCAACAACATTGACTTCATATTGCATAAACTCGTCCTATCTTTGCTACGTTTAACCATCTGATTATCCGTCTTATTCCTTCCCCTTGTACAGAGCGAGAAAGAGTTGAAGATAGGTAGTTTTATGCAATATGAAGTCGATGTTGTTATTTTGTAATTTATTTTTAACTTTTTTAGTTTTTATGATAGACATTTGAAAGTTGGTTTTTACGATTGCTTTTCATCTATATAGTCACAGGTTAACAGGATGAACATTAATAAAATCGGACCTTATATAATCCTCCTATCCTATCCTCCCTCACCCTCACCCACCACATCTTCATTACCCACCCCCCCGAAGACTACACCGAGCGCTTGTGCGGACAACTACAGGGAACAATCTTGGGGGAGGTCTAAAGGAGTTGTGCAAGGTAAATATATCATTTTAGAGGTTTTCCTGAAGGAATTATGCATGGTAAGATGTATATTATCACATTTAGGGGATGACCTGAAGGACTTGTGTAAGTTAAGGTGTAAAAATATGACATTTGTGTCGTTTGAGAGTAGGGTTTAGTGTGGCTATTGCTGCAGGGAACCATCTTGGGGTGGGGGAAGGAATTGTTAAGGTATGTACGTTGTCTATCCATTTACTTAGCCTATTGCAGTCCACTGCTGGACGTAAGCCTTCTACAAAAAGCGCCAAAGAGCACGATCTCCCGCTTTTTTCCTCCAGCCAATGCCAGCCATCTTCCTAAGGTCGTCGGTCTATGGGACTGGGGGGAGTCTTACACTACGTCAAACAAGGTACGTTGTAGCTACACATAGAAGTAAATTTGTAACCGTGTTCGTAATGTTTTACTATCATTTTTGGTTTTGGCATCCAAAATTGTTACTTTTTTATTTTTTGAGGAACTACAGCTTTTGATACGTATAAACCTTACTAACCCTCGTCGCAAAATGAAAGATGCTATAATTTTAACGTATGTCTGTCTGTGGTATGGTAGCTCCCAAACGAAAAGACCGATTTGGATGTAGTTTTATTCTTTTTAAAGCTGCCATTACAGAGATGGTTCTTAGCTATATTTATTTACAGATAGTGGTGTTTACAGTCAATCCGCGTGGATAAGTGCCAAGATGCGAGCCTTGCTATATGCTCATCACGTTTGCAGGGGCGTGCGGTGCATATAGGCAATAAGGCAGTGCCTACCTGATAAATAAAATGAGGTAGGCAGTAGGTACTTACAAATGTGTGTTATTGGCAAAAACCACTGATTTTCATTAATAAAACACATTTTTAAGTATCACTGCCTACCTCGAAATAAAACCAATGCCCGCCACTGCACGTTTGTAAAATTTGAATAGGACGTAAATAGTAATATTCTTGTTCAATAAAAATATGAATAATGTCGGATGACTGAGCCTGCCAGCTGAATAACTTTGTAGTTTTGGCGTACCACAAGGCTCATTTATTGGCCCCACATTGTTCCTATTTAGGTTTCCGTATCCAAAGGGTAAAACGGGACCCTATTACTAAGACTCCGCTGTCCGCCCGTCTGTCTGTCTGTTCGTCTGTCACCAGGCTGTATCTCATGAAACGTGATAGTTAGAGAGTTGGAATATTCACAGATGATGTACGCTATAACAACAAATACTAAAAAACAGAATACAATAAATATTTAAAGGGGTTCCCACGCAACAAACGTGATTTTTTCGCCGTTTTTATAGATAATGGTACGGAACCCTTCGTGCGCGAGTCCGACACGCACTGGGCCGGTTTTTTATTTATTGAGTAACTACAGCTTTTCATACAATACTTGTTAGCTTAATCACAGCTTAATTTAACATGGAGGAGCTTTAGCCAATTATAAAAAACCGGCCAAGTGCGAGTTGGACTCGCGCACGAAGAGTCCCGTACCATTATCTATAAAAACGACAAAAAAAAACACGTTTGTTGTATGGAAGCCCCCTTTCATATTTATTGTATTTTGTTTTTCAGTATTTGTTGTTATAGCGGCAACAGAAATAAATCTTCTGTAAAAATTTCAACTCTCTAACTATCACGGTTTAAGAGATACAGCCTGGTGACAGACGGACAGACAGACGGACAGCGGAGCCTTAGTAATAGGGTCCCGTTTTACTCTTTGGGTACGGAACCCTAATTATAGTGTTGTTGTTTACAGTCAATCCGCGTAGATAAGTGTCAAGACGAATCGTTGCTCTGCGAGTCTTGTTACATACTTATATACGCGCCACCAGGGGACGCTGAAGATGAGAACGTGTTGATGGCCATAGAGGTAATATAGCTTAGTTATAAAATAATTACATAATAAGACGACCGTCTGGTGTAGTGGTTCGCGCTCCGGACTGCAATGCCTGGCGGTTGCGGGTTCGAATCCCGCGAGGGGCAAATGTAAGTGTGATCAGCACGAACATTTTTCTGGCTAGCTAAATGTGAGCAGTCATATATTTTGTGACATCTTTTTGTACCACATTTACCGCAATAAAAACCTATTCTATTCTATTTCAATGTAAAGTTTGCTATCTCTGTCTTTCGGTGAATAAAGGAAAGAGACATGTTCGGTCGCGGTTTGAAAATGCCAATTTATCATTGTAAAGAATAATTAATCTTCATATATACCTTATTCAAAGGCAAATAAATGATTATGATTTTGATAACCCTCAGTGCATCCTACTCGCACTTATCAGCTTTTTTCCGTACCCGAAGGTTAAAAAGGGACCCTATTACCACTGAGCAAATAAACTACGTAGACTCTCCTGTCAGACAGGTCCGTCTGTCACCAGGCTGTATCTGATGAGCTCTCATGACATAGCTAGACAGTTGTAATTTTTACAGATGATGTATTTCAGTTGCCGCTATAACAAAAAATACTAAAAACCAGAATAAAATAAATATTTAAGGAGGCTCCCATACAGCAAACGTGATTTTTTTGCTTGCTTTTATAGATAATGGTACAGAACCCTTCGTGCGCGAGTCGGACTCGCACTTATCAGCTTTTAAAATATTCAAATTATTTTAGATTCTCCTCACAAGGCGGGACGTCGAACCCAAAACACTCTGCCAAGCGCTACGCAGACTAGAGAGCATAATCAACAATTCAGACATAGATACAAAGAGGCTAGACCATCTATTGACCTTGGTGGAGAAACTGCGCGCGCGCACGCAATTGTCAGATAAGGAATCGAGGATACTGCACAGAGATGTCATTATATTTATGGGTAAGTGGTAATTTAGTTTTAGATTAAGAAAAATAAAACGTTTTTATTTCATCAAAAAGATAGTTTAATACATTGTGTTTAATACTCTTTTAAGTAAATGAATACCTTGTAAATTTTTGTTTTTAGCAAAAAAAACACTTTTTTTCAAGTGTTATTTATCTTCAATTAAACCTTGCATGGAATTGCTAAAAACAAAAATTTACAATGTTTAAGCATTTCTGATCTTAACCAATAGTCAAATATTTGTAAAAATATTTCTATAGGGTGTTGACGGTAGTATACTACTCAGCTATACATATAGCTACAACATTGATCAGAGATACGCTGGCTTTGACAGCGAGAAAAAACACTTGAGGAATTTCATCTTGTCACGTGACGTCCTCGGTAGCTTAGTTGGTAAAGCACTCGCCCGGCTTGCGATGGGACGTGGGTTCGAGTCCCACCTGAGGTTTTTTTTTTCAAGTGTTATTTATCTTCAAATGAATGCCTGTAGTAGAGAACCTCGCTCTTATAGGCACATTTGCATTTTCTACCTTCAGCTATATTAACAGTTCTTCAAGGGCTCTAACAATCTTTATATCGGGTGTAAAAAAAGGCTTAACGAAGCCGAATACCACATATTCTACGTACTATTGCGATATTTTTTTTCTTTTACACCATACCTGGGAAATGACTGGTTACCGAGTTATTGACAGTCAAAGTTAATTTTTTTTTCAAGAATTTTACAAAATTGACTTTTGTTTGATAATACTAAACTTTTTTTACAAAGAAACATGATCCGCTTACACACACAGGCATAGTCTGTGGCGTGCGCGCTATACATTGCGGGTTAGCAATAAGTTATTTTTTTGATACCCAAAAATAAAAGTCATTTCCCAGCAATTATTTTTTTTACATTCTACTTGGTTTTATGTATAGAATTCGTGGTTTAAGGCTTCGGTAAGCCTTTTTTTACACCCTGTATTTATACTCTACAAATATAATATAACGCATAAGTATTTATAAGGTGTGTGTGTGTGTGATTATGTACTGAAAGGCAATAAACTTAGGTCATAATAATCGTATTTTAATATTACATGCGAATTTTTGGATGAATGATTGATGTTGGTTGACTGCAGTGGCGTGCATTGGTTTTATTTCGAGGTAGGCGGTAAATACTTACTAATGTGTTTTATTGTAGAAATCAGTGGTTGTTTATCAGTAACACACATTTCTAAGTACCTACTTCCTACCTCATTTCATTTATCAGGTAGGCATTGCCTAATTGTCTATATGCACTGCACGCCCCTGGTTGACTGATGCATGTTGTTCATGTTTTGGCTTGCTTTTTTTTTGTTATGTACCTGACACTATTTTTGTTCTCAACAATACTTTAGTTTCAATTCTGGTTGTACGCTCATTATGTTTGTTTTTTTAGGGTTCCGTACCCAAAGGGTAAAACGGGACCCTATTGCTCCGCTGTCCGTCTGTCTGTCTGTCACCAGGCTGTGTCTTATGAACCGTGATAGATAAATAAATAAATAAAACCAGAATAAAATAAATATTGAAGGGGCTCCCATACAACAAACGTGAATTTTTTTGTCGTTTTTATAGATTATGGTGCGGAACCCTTCGTGCGCGAGTCCGACTTGCACTTGGCCGGTTTTTTGTTATAATTGTAATTTCTCAGAGAGTGTATTATTTGTAATTCTTTTGAGCATTTAAAGTTCTTAAACCGTACCTAATCATACCAGAATGACTGAACGGATGCGTTGACAGATAGCTATCGTCCTATAAATAAATGATTACTAAATGATCCCAAAAAAATCCTATAATATTGTCCTGGAGGAGCGGTAGATTATGAATGAATGAATGAAAAGCGTTTGTTTGGCACAATTTTCAATAATTACAACCTTTAAACATAATTTATAAACAGCCATTTTTTGGTGTGTCGTGTGTTGCCGGCACGTTAAAAGAATAGCACCTCCCCTTCTCTTCGTATGGGTATCGTAAGAGGCGACTACAGGAGAACCGCCACAAGAAGACGGGCAGCAGCGTCTCCTCTCCACCATTGGGCAAACTGCGATCGCCAACCCGCCTGCCAAGCGTGGCGATTATGGCAAAGTCCTCCTTTTGGAGAGGCCTGTGTCCAGCAGTGGACTGATATAGGCTGGTGATGATGATAAACAGCCATGTACCAAATGCTCATTTTACCAAATGTTTATTGTTTTTAGGCAAATACGGGAATAATAACTATATTTCTAATAAAGAAAATGAGAGCTCAGTTATAGCTGAATTGAAGGATAAATTGTCTTTGAACGTGCCAAACCCAGACGAGGGAATTACTTATAAGGTAAGTTGAAGAGAAAAGTAATTCAAATGTGTATAGAGACATAACTTTACTAATAACTTTAGTTATGGGATTATACATATTTTAATTTTTAATTTTTTCTAAAGAAGATGCTCCAACAGCTTATACAGGTTGACTTTTTTATCACCATCCAAACCTTCTGTGAAGACTCCCGTGATACAAATGAACAACTCTTTCTATTGGACCAACTCTCTAACTGCAAAAAGGAAATCAGCTGTTCCATACAAAATATACATATTCATTCGACCAAAATGTATTGAACAGTTGAATTATATTTTTGAGTTAGGGAGTTGGTCCAATAGAAAGAGTTGTTCGTTTGTATCACGGGAGTCTTCTCAGAAGGTTTGGATGGTGATAAAAAAGTCAACCTGTATATTAAACACTTGCAACAAATAGGATAATATTGTAATTAAATTCTTATACGTATGCTTATACAGGGTTATTTGATATAAATCAACAACCTCGCACGACTAGATAGCTAACATCATAAACAACAACATTTGTTCTACGAGTTTCATCATAACTCAATACATTAATTAAAAATGATTTTCTAAGCTTTTATTGTACTGTCGTACCATTTGTAAGTCTATAGAACGCGCGCGACGCTCGCGACAAAACCTTAGCCTTTTCGATGTAAGGTATATTTCTAACAGCAGGAGCTAAAGCGCATACTAAAGGTTCAAATTGCCGACAAATACCGTATGAAGTGCACCTCTAGATCTTATTTTTAAAATTTGGCGTTACCATGCAATGTAACCCTTTATTTTATGATAGTTTTTAGGGTTCCGTACCCAAGGGGTAAAACGGGACCCTATTACTGATGCTCCGCTGTCCGTCTGTCTGTCTATCTGTCTGTCCGTCTGTCACCACGCTGCATCTCATGAACAGTGGTAGCTAGACAGTTGAAATTTTCACAGATGATGTATTGCTGTTGCCGCTCTAACAACAAATACTAAAAAGCAGAATAAAATTCATATTTAAGGGGGCTACCATACAACAAACGTGATTTATTGCTCGTTTTTATAGATAATGGTGCGGCGCCCTTTCGTGCGCGAGTCCGAATCGCACATGTCCGGTTTTTCTCTCTATGGCGCTCTCCTACCATTATAACATTTAAAAAGTCTAACAACCTTTATAATAATGTATTAACTTTTCCATTACTAGAATCAGTATCATCATCATCATCATCTCAGCCTATTGCAGTCCACTGCTGGACGTAAGCCGTACAATCTTTGGTTAATATCTAATAACATTTTGTTTAGTTCTAGTACATACACAAATAATATGTGTCCACAACACTAGCCAAAAATAATCATCACATGCATGCAAATTTACTTACAAAGCAAAATAACATTAAAGAAACTTTAATTTATAAGTTATTAAGCGGCGTAGTCGATGAATGCCTAATTCTTAAAATACCTAACAGCTAAAAAAAGGACTGATTCGCTGAATACTCAGTTCCGAAAATACCTATTTCTTAAAAAGACCAATTCTTTAAAGGACCAAATCTTGAAATGGCCGATTCTTGAAAGGACCAGATCTTAAAAGGACATGTTTTTTTTCACAGCGGGAATCTATCTGATATTTCTCTTTACGCTAAAACCGCTGAACGGCTAGACAGATTTCGCAAATTCTTTTATTGTTGTGTTTCTTATTGTCAGGATAATGTTCTTATGAAAGAAAAAAATAAGAAATTTGCGCGGAAAATTAGAAAATTAAGAAAACTAAAGACAACGGAAACGAATTTGCAGGCAATGGCTAATATAATATTCATAATTCATTTATGTATTTAATCTATATATATAAAAACAACATTCAGACGAATTGAGAACCTCCTCCTTTTTTTTGAAGTCGGTTAAAAATGAAACCCGTTTTCCGTTGTCACGGCATCACGCGTGAACGGCTGGACCGATTTCGCTCATTCTTTTTTTGTTGTGTTTGTTATTGACAGGAGAAGGTTCTTATGAAATAAAAATATAAGAAAAAGGCGCGGAAAATTAAAAAAAAAATACAAATCTAAAGACAACGGGAACGAAGTCGCGGGCAACAGCTAGTATACTATAAATGTATTGCCAGTTAAATTACTTACATTTTGAGTATTAGCCATTTTTAGAATTGGTCATTTTACGAATTGGTCCTTTGAAGAATTGGTCATTTTAAGAATTAGACCTTTTACGAATCGGCCATTCATCGAATAAGGCATTTATAGGATGCTAGGCATTTTAAGAATTGTGCATTGATCGACTAAGCCTTCCCCAAAGCGCACGATCTCCCGCTATATTAGTACACAAAAATAATGTATTTTCAGCTGAACTTGCAAAGAATACTACAGTTCGCAGTCGTACACGAAGACCCGGACATCTTGCAGAAACTGTTGAGCGTCATATGTGCCAGTTGTAAGTTTGTTTTGTTTTCCAAATTGAAGATAAATAACACTTGAAAAAATCATCGACCTCAGATGGGACTCGAACCCACGTCCTATCGCATGCCGGGCGAGTGCTTTGCCAACTAAGCTACTGACGTGACACGATGAAATTTCTCAAGTGTTTTTTTCTCGGGATGGGACGTGGGTTCGAGTCCCACCTGAGGTCGATGATTTTTTCAAGTGTTATTTATCTTCAATTATACCTTGCATGGAATTGCTAAGAACAAAAATTTTCAATTGTCTTCCAAAATTCTTTATTAATTTAATAAGATGTTACATACCGTCAAATGCCATTATTTTATACATAACCCGTAGTAATGAGCACTAACAATCACACTAAATTTGTTGCGCCGTTTCTTCTCATCACCAGCCGATATGTAGCCCCGAAGCGGTGGTAGGGCTAAGTTATATTTTGGGACGTGTATAAGTGCCCGGAGGAGGGCCTACACACAGAATAAATAATTTCATTTCATTTCATTTCACAAAAACACATTACGTTGTCAGGTTTTAACACCTATAAGATTTGATAAACAATTATAATTTCCACTTTTTATGTTACTTATTTAATTAAATTAAGTTATTATTTAAATTAATTATAACACGAATACAAAAAACTTACATCTTGTGCCACTGCCACGTATAAAAAATGTATAATTGGTGGCAAGTCCTTGTTTTTTCTTTGAAACGGTTTGATGTTTTTTTTGCATATTGCTGTTAAATTTCCTCCCAATCAACAATCAAAGTGAAAAGCAACCTGAAACCCATTTTACCCTCAACTTGACTATCCACCCTCCTACGGCTCAGAGGGCCTAGCACGAAATTGTATCTTTCGTTCGGTCGTATAAACCTAACAAATTAAAATGGCCAGTCTCATGTGCCAATCCTTTGATAAAATATGACCAACTCAATCTAGCCGTGTAAAAAACCCGACCGTTTTCAATTGTTCATAAATTGTCCAACGGGGAATAGATTTTTTTATTTGATCGGATAATACGACCAAACGAAAGATATTATAATATTGGGGATAAATGTGGGCCGATCCCGGCGGCACTGCAATGCCGGGCCGACCCGTGAGAGGAGTGGAGCGAGCCCCGAGCATCCCCTCAATTTACAAAAATCAGTTTAATATACTGGTCCCTCAGTGAGGGAACTTTCAGATATTAAGCTGAAAAGAACAGATACTACACTTTGATCTTAGCCAAAAGGCCGAGAAGCGATGTCGAAACTGGGCTTACTGAGGGAGGTCATTCCCCGGAAAAATACTTATGTTGCGCGGTGTAATGACGGAGCGCGCCATCTAGTGAAATATTTACAGAAACATTATCAAAGGCGTGACGTGACCACGTGACACGCTCGCTTTTAGCACATGAGTAAAGAAACGGAACAGAGACAAAGCTTCATACGAATGCGCTGTGATAGGCACATCACTACAAGTGCAACGCGTGTGTGTGCGTGTCCACTGGCCGCTTGTTACGTATGAGCCGAAACCGCTTCAAACTAGATCAGCCAGTGGTCAATCTCAGGGCTTGCAGGCGTGACACGACGCTCGAATGTCGTGCGTGTTTTGTTTTTGTTATCGAGTTTTTCACATAATACGTAGTAATATTTTTGTTTTAGTATTTAAAACGTGTTGTAAATATGGTTGTACATTGTACTGTGTGTGATAATACCTCCTGACAATTTTATTGCATTTGTTGAATTGCTTGAGCAAAAAATTCGCGAATATTTTGATCTTCATGTACAAATTGTTAATATTGGTAATGACATATTAGCACGTTTGCAAGATTGTACATTTCATATGCCATGTGATTATTTCCCATTGGATTATTTGAAAGAACTTTATATTAGATTTAGAATTTATCATTCGATTAAAAGACACAACAAATTATTAAAAACCAAAAGTAATAAAAAAATAACCTATTTTAATAAAAAAATTAAAAAATAATAATTATATTTTAAATTTATTTAATTGTGACAACCCTACCAAAATAGGTATAAATTTTGCTAGCTCTTTAGAAGCTTTGTCTCTGTTCCGTTTCTTTACTCATGTGCTTCTAGCGTTGAAAATGGCGAAAGATACATTTTGTTTCTATTGAAACTTTTTATTTTTCTTATAAAATACGTGTAATTTTCAAGATAGTATAAATTTTTATTAGCTCAAGTACACGGTTTACATGTGTTATACAAAATAAAACACATTTCAAGTCTTGCCAATATTTTGCACGCAAATATAGCGGAAAATATAATCAGTTAAGTACTTAATTAACATTGCAAATATGTCACGGAAAAATAATACAGTAAAACAATAATTTAAAATATGTTCAGGTCAATAATTAATTAATAAAAAAAACAAATTCAAGGTTACTCTGAAAAATACAATCATACAAGTATATTATACAGGGTGTAACAAAAAGGCGAAATAAAATTTAAAGGACGTGTAGAGTAGTAAATGTGTAGTTCCTATGCAAAACCACAAACTCGTGCGAGTATAAATTACTGAGTAAATTGATGCTAAAGTTTTAACAAAAACTTATCGGTGACAACCTTAAATAACAGCTGTTAGGTGTAAACAAACTCATAAATCGAGATTAAGTAGGAAACAATGTAAAACTTTCATAAAATGTGCAGTGATCCTCTCAATGAATGAATTTATTTACTTAGTATGGGAAAAAAAGTTGTTTATTTTTAACTAAAACTTTTACTACTTAATGTTCACATTACATACATACATACCCTTAAATATTATTTCGCCTTTTTGTTACACCCTGTATACTGTATAATATTGATTAATACTGTTTTTTTTTTCATTTCAGCCATCAAAGGGCTGAGTTTAGTTTATTAATATTAAATTAATCGAACACTTCGTAATATTTGATAAGCACTTTACATAATCGAGTCAATATCTCGGTTGACACAAAATAAATATAAATGATTAATGATGAGATCGCTTCTACCGATAAGAACGCATAAGTTGTATTGACCATTCGAAAGGTTTTTAGGGTTCCGTACTTCAAAAGAAAAAACGGAATAGGATCACTTTGTTGTCCGTCCGTCCGTCTGTCTGTCAAGATCATGACTCTTTATCTCTGGAACGCGAGGAGGAATCAAGTTGAAATTAAAATGTTATACTCAGGTCCAGTCTCTTGAAGCTGTGAAAAAATTAAACTTCTAACTTTACACAAAAAAGAGAAACGACTGTTTGTGTCACAAAAAAAATATATTTCGACACTCAAGGAAATCAAATTTTATAGAGTATTTTCTGTTGATCTAGACAAGAACTATGAAATTCGGCAAGTAATACCGTTTTATACTACAAGTACAGGGGAAAATCTGAATAGTATACATTTGTAGTTAAATTATAAAAACAAATATGTACGTACGTAATACCTACAAAGTACGGAACCCTCGGTGGGCGAGTTCGACTCGCACTTGTTCGGTTTTTTTTTTCTCTTTTCTGTTTCTTTATTTGAATGGCATACACAGAGTCGCTATTTGTAACAAACGTAAAAAAAATTGAAGGTAGCCCATTGAACGATATTCTTTAACCTTTGTTAACCGACTTAAAAAAAAGGAGGAGGTTCTCAATTCGACTGAATGTTGTTGTTTTTTTTTTCATTATCAACAGTGGCAACGTCTAAAGAACCAAGTCTCCAACTATCACTGACTCTCGTCATTCGAGCACTATGCCGTGCCCACGCCCACTCGTCCACCGTTGACCCAGCCAGCATCCAGCAGGCTGTGCTACTGTGCGACAGTGTGCCGTGCCTCGCCGCCTTGATACAGGTGAGCCCTGGCCGGTCACCCATCATAACTGTGACCTTAGCTGCCGTGCCCACGCCCACTCGTCCACCGTTGACCCAGCCAGCATCCAGCAGGCTGTGCTACTGTGCGACAGTGTGCCGTGCCTCGCCGCCTTGATACAGGTGAGCCCTGGCCGGTCACCCATCATAACTGTGACCTTAGCTGCCGTGCCCACGCCCACTTGTCCACCGTTGACCCAGCCAGCATCCAGCAGACTGTGCTACTGTGCGACAGTGTGCCGTGCCTCACCGCCTTGATACAGGTGAGTCCTGGCCGGTCACCCATCCTAACTGTGACCTTAGCTGCCGTGCCCACGCCCACTCGTCCACCGTTGACCCAGCCAGCATCCAGCAGGCTGTGCTACTGTGCGACAGTGTGCCGTGCCTCACCGCCTTGATACAGGTGAGTCTTGGACGGTCACCCATAACTGTTACCTTAGAACTTAACTACCAAAAAACTTCATACTCCGATAATAGTTCAAGATGGCGGCCATATTTATCATATTTTGACAGTTAGGTGTCGATAAATAACATCGTATTCTTCATCATACTATTTATATGTTAACATAGGCTAAACTAGCCTAACACCCTGTCTAAAAAAACAAAACTATCATCATTGCCAATGCAAAAATAAAAACTTAAAACCCTCATTTCCAGTACATAAGCGAAGAGAAATCCCCAGGCGTACGCAAGATGATATCGGATGCCCTCGAGAGCCTGCTCCTCACCAACCCAGCTTCACAAGCCACTGAGCAGCTGGTGAAGGTGGCTGCGGAGAGGGCTGCTGTTATGATGGCCAGCAATGAGGGTGAGTATCCATATATCTATAAGGTCCCATTTTATTAGTATACATCCTGTTAACCTGTGACTATACAGGGTGTAACAAAACGGCAAAATAAAATTTAAAGGACGTGTAGAGTAGTAAATGTGTAGTTCCTATGCAAAACCACAAACTCGTGCGAGTATAAATTACTGAGTAAATTGATGCTAAAGTTTTAACAAAAACTTATCGGTGACAACCTTAGCGCATCAGCTGATCGTGCGGCGGGCGAGGGTTGTGGGCGGGGGTTCGCTTAAGAATAACCGCAGATTCAGGGTTGTCAACACTTTCGGTAAAAAAACAATTTATTTACTTAGTATGGGAAAAAAAGTTGTTTATTTTTAACTAAAACTTTTGCTACTTAATGTTCACATACATACATACATACCCTTAAATATTATTTCGCCTTTTTGTTACATCCTGTATAAGTGAAAAGCAATCGCAAAAACCAATTTTCATATGTGTACCATATAAACTAAAAAAGTTAAAAATCATAATCAACAGCTTCATATTGTATAAACTCGTCCTCACAGGTCTCTCTCTAGTCACAGGTTAACAGGATGTACACTAATAAAATCGGAACTTATATACAGGGTTATATGTGAAGCAACAACAACTTTGCATGACTTTATAGCTTATATAAACAACAATATTTGTTCTACGAGTTCTATCTTAACTCAATACATTAATTCCTAATTTTTTCAATTGATAAATATTTAATCCTAATTATCTTTACTAACATAGTTTATGAGCTCTTCTAACAACATGAGTAATTGTTACTTGAAATATTTTTTCTCATTCATTCATAAATCTATTTGTCTCTTTCCTTCTAGCTACCATCAGAAGCGGAGGCCTTAACATAACCGAAACCTTACTATCAGCATTAAAAGACAACCATTTATTACAAACGAGAGAACTACCGAATATTCTAACACTAATTTTACAAACAGAAGACCCACAATCTAAAAACACATTTAAAACTGCATACAAAATACTATTAGACAACCTCGAACTGTACAACGAAGGGAAAAGACAGGATATCGTTAAAAAACTAACGAAAAATATCACAAAGAGTAATACAGATTTGTCAGATGGAATTTCTGTTAAGATATTTAAGAATAAAATAAAAGTTACACTAGATTTTTTTAAAGATATACCAAATTTTGATTTGGAAAGTATTTTTCGAATGATGGATATTGATGAAAGTTTGGAAAGAGCGTTATATTTTGTAGCTGAAGCTAATTTGTCGTTAAATGATACAAGTTTGCAAGGAATTTTGAGTAAGATAGATAATTTGGAATTAAAATTTGATGGAACAGATATTTTTGTGGTTGAAACTGTTTTGAAGTTTTTGGAAGTATACGCTACAGGATTGTTGGATAAATATACAGAGGTAAGATAGTGTAAGTTTTGATTTAATAAAGGTTTGGATTAGTGACGATGACAATTGGCAGCACTGGTTACAGGTTCGAATCCCGCAAGGGGCAAATGTTTGTAAATTGTATACATATTATTATTGACGACTGTCTGGTGTAGTGGTTCGCGCTCCGGACTACAATGCCTGGCGGTTGCGGGTTCGAATCCCGCAAGGGGCAAATGTTAGTGTGATGAGCACGACCATTTGCACCTAAGTCATGGATGTTTATAAACGTATTTAAGTATGTTTATCCTTTATCTAGTCGCCATAGCACAAGCTTTGCTTAGTTTGGGGCTAGATAATTGGTGTGATAGTGGAAACAATTTATTTATTTATTTATATTAATTTATTTCCTTGTATTAACAAGTCTTCTATAAATTCAGTAAAATACTAAGAAAAAGAGACGTTTGCAAAAACAAACTATTTCTTATTACATTTGACCCGAAATATATACACACATACATAACACTGAACTTATCATTTGATTAACGTTTAGAAATGTCAACATAAAGTTGTATACAAAAACCCTATTGAGTCCACAAATTGTATGTTTTTTTTGTGCAATAAAAACTTTATTGTATAATACCTAACATAAATATGTAAATAAATAACCCTTATTACTAATTTATTTTTTATTTTACAGACCACGCTAAAAGTAATCAAAAATATCATCAGCAACCATACTTCTAAATATATTATACATTTACAAAAACATATAAAGTCCTGTATATGTAAATTTCACAACACTATACAAGACTTTAACATCTTGCTCATGTTCAAAGATTGGTACAAAAAATTCGACATTAAAAATATAGTCGAAAATATAAACAAAGAAAATATACATACAGAACATACAACAATAATAAAAGCACTCAGAATATACATAGAATTATTGAATATACCGTCAAATGTATGCGATGATGTTGTGCTTAATTTAAACGATACAGTATTAGAAATATACACTGGAAATGGGGAGGAATATGTAAATATATACAAAGATTACTTATTGGATATGTTGTATATATCTTTACGGTATAAAAATGTTGAAGAATTAAGACAACATGTTCTAATAAGTCACGAAAAGACTGGCTTGAGTTATCTAAGATATTTTGTGGATGTATATTCTGTATATTTCTTGCGAAAACCGTATATATTGTTGGGGAATGATATGAATCCAGTACATTTAATATTGAATGACATTTTGAAGAGCGCTTTGAAGAAAAAGATTACAGTTGAACAAAGTATACAAATATTGGAACTGATCGACACGGTAAGTTTATTTTTAATTCAAATCAAAAAGGAAATCTTGCGTTTTTAGGGTTCCGTACCCAAAGGGTAAAACGGGACCCTATTACTAAGGCTCCGTTATCCGCCTGTCTATCTGTTCGTCTGTCGCCAGGCTGTATCTCATGAACCGTGATACTTAGAGAGTTATTTTTTATAGATGATGTATTTCTGTTGCCGCTATAACAACAAATACTGAAAAACAGAATACAATAAATATTTAAGGGGGCTCCCATACAACAAACGTTATTTTTTTGCCGTTTTCATATAAAATGGTACGGAACCCTTCGTGCGCAAATCCGACTTGGCCGGTTTTTTCTTACTAGAAGGGTGAAACTAAATAAGATAACGTTTGGTTCAAGCTAAATTCAGAGAAGCATATTTTGTAAGATTTCAATGCTAGCCGCATAGTACGGACAGCAGCACGTCGACCTACCACAAAATGTCAAATTTTCTCATTTAAAAATGAACTCTATATGTGAGGCTTAAAGTTGAAAATCTATTGGAGAATTTTAGACTTTTGGGGTAGGTCGACGTGCTGTTGACTGTACAAGTTGCTCGTATTGGTAAATGTTAATATAATACGCTCCCTTTAATATATCTACTGACTCAATCAACACCTTGTTGAATGATTTTTTATTTATGTATAACACTTCAGAGGCTGGTGCATGTAAAACGATAGGTATGTCAAATTATTTTTACAGGCGTGGCCTGTCCTAACGTTCGCCGGTCTTAAAACTACAGGCAAAGTTGCTAGTTATAATTTTACACTAATAAAATTATGTATTAAGCCGTGCCGTGTGGTGCCGGCACTTTAAAAGAATAGCACCACCCCTTCTCTTCCTATGTGTGTCGTAAGAGGCGACTACAGGAGAACCGCCACAAGAAGACGGGCAGCAGCGTCTCCTCTCCACCATTGGCCAAACTGCGATCGCCAACCCGCCTGCCAAGCGTGGCGATTATGGCAAAATTCTCATTTTGGAGAGGCCTGTGTCCAGCAATGGACTGATATAGGCTGGTGATGTGATTAAGCCCTAATTTATAGACAAATTTCATTCTAGCATATCATGTTTTATTTGCCCATATACAACAACTTTTTTTGAAGGAACAATTTCGAAACGGCAAATAAAATACATTTTTAAACTAAACCGGCAAACAGCTGACATCATTTTGTATATGTGTTTTTAATGTTTCGTATATGTGTTGTCGATGTTTGTCCTATAAAACAAGTTGTTATATTAAAGCAGTAGAAACACCTAATAGTAAGCTTACTTATAAATGCCATCTCTGAGGTTCCGGGTTCGATCCCCGGTCGGGTCAATATAGAAAACGAACTTTTCTATATTGTCTCGGGTCTGGGAGTTGGGTACCGTCGTTGTTTCTGATTTCTAAAACACAAGTGATTTCAACTACTTATCAGGTTCAGAGCAATGTACGTGATGTTGTCAAATATTTATTTATTTATTTTTGATTTGATTCATTACACACTTACAGGCCTGGCCAATATACAACACTCAATCCACCTTCGAACAAAAGCAAAGCCTTCTAGTCCACACCACACGCTTGCCCATACAACTGGGGTCAGACAGTGCCCCCATACAGTGGGCGTTGAAGATGGTGGTGGAGGGCTCGGTGTATGAGAGGGGGAAGCTTATTGGGGTGCTGCCTGGGGGGGAGGAATGTAGGTAGGTTGATTGTATACAAAAGGTATAAAACGTAATTTTTTGTATACATAAAACTCTCTATGTATACAAAAATAGTATTTAAACTCAATGAAACAGGGAATTAAAGCGATCATAATTTAGGCACAAAATGTTACCTTTTTGCCTGTTTCGACCAGGTTACACCGACCGTGGTCACAGGCTGACTGGAACAGCGATGTCTTTACTCCGTATGAGAGGCAGATTCTTCACCCACCCTCATATTATTTTCACGCCAAGTACCTATTAATTCCCGTTTCATTGAGCTTAAATTATGCAACGTGCAAGTTTAAAATAGGATTTTGTTTAAATTATGATTGGTTCTATTCTAAGCTAGTTGAAATCACCAGTCAATTTATATACTTTTGTATATAAATTGACTGGTGATCTGCTGTCAGAACGCAGGTCTTTCATCTATAACTTGATATAAATGATCTTCTCTCTCTCTTCCAGCGCCGCATACAGATCATTTGTCTGTCACTTACCAGTCCGCCTGTCAGAGTTGACAGGCGCGTCCCAGCACGCGTACCAGGCTTTGCTAGAAGTCGCGACCGCACACGCATCGCTGGTGGACATCTACGCGAACTGGGCTCACTGTACGTATATACAAATGTGACATTATACAGATCGGTCTCCTGTCACTTACCAGGCCGCCTGTCACTTACCAGACCGCCTGTCAGAGTTGACAGCCTACACCACCTGCTCTGTATCTACGCGAACTGGGCTCACTGTACGTATATACAAATGTGACATTATACAGATCGGGATCCTGTCACTTACCAGGCCGCCTGTCACTTACCAGGCCGCCTGTCACTTACCAGACCGCCTGTCAGAGTTGACAGCCTACACCACGTTGCTCTGTATCTACGCGAACTGGGCTCACTGTACGTATATACAAATGTGACATTATACAGATCGGAATCCTGTCACTTACCAGGCCGCCTGTCACTTGCCAGGCCGCCTGTCAGAGTTGACAGCCCACACTACGCTGTTCCAAGTCTACGCGAATTCAACATCTTCTAGATTAAGATAAAGTTTATTTGGTATACTATATAATTTACATGCTTGTGACGAGGATCCGGCGGCGCGACATCCCTAGCACGCGAACCGCCGTATCGACTACCGACATCACTAGCACGCGAACCATCGTATCGACTACCGGCGGCCCTACGCCCGCCGTACCGCGGCGCCCGCACCCCGCCCGCGACTAGGCTATATCAAGCGCGGTGGGAGGGAGCTCCGAAGCAGTTGTCCGTGCTCCGCTACCGTGGCAAGACGTTCTCGCGCGCGCATACGTCACCCGTTCCCCATTGCCTCGGAACATCGGAGTACTGACGATTGGCTGCCCTTTCTTCCTACTAACGTAGTTAAGTACCCGACCCGTATCCTAGTCCAGAGGTTTTCCGTGGCCAGCGGCTCGTTCGTAGGCTCGAGACCTCTATCCTAGACCTTGACCGCACTCCTGCGGTGAACCCGTCCCCGGCCCGGGCTCCCACGCGGCTCGTTCGTGTGGCACCGCATGCCAGCCTTCATTTCCAGTAGAAACGAATTAGTTTACTAACCCCCACCTCGCTCGCGTCGACCGTAACTCACCCACGGGATTCGCGCCGGTTCCCGTCGCACTGCCTTTCCCGTCCATACAGATTCAGACAGCAGTCACAGGTTTAGGGATAGAATAAGTGTTAGGAAGTGTACTAGTTTATAAGGAACTTGTGTAATTTGTGAACCTGCACGGTGCAATAAATAGTGTGAAAACGTCTCGTTGGTTTCCGTCAATTCCCTGGTAGGATAACCCTCATTTAGGTACACATCCCCTCACCGCACGCATCGCGGGCTGGGGCCAGTACATATGCTGACGAGGAACTCAGGCCCAGGCTAGCCGGAAGGGTTCTTCGTCACATGCTTGTAAATAATTATTGTAAAATAAAGAGATTGTCCGGTTGGAGGCGGCCTGGATCCAGCGGCTTCCTGTAATTTAAATGAAACTACTTTTACGGATTATTTCGCGATTTATTAACATTTTATTTAACCTGACGTTTTGAACACTAAAGCGTTCGTGGTCACAGGTAGACTAAGGTGTTATTCGTCTTTACAATATTTTGAAAAAATTATATAACTACCGTCACTCAGTTAATATTAATTTGTGTTCCTATCTACGCAAAAAGAGCTAACTGTATCTAGAGGTCTTAACTGTATCAGTGCGGGGCCTAGCATGGGATTTCGTTAAAACAAGATCCCATGCTGGTGGTATTTTCCAACCATCTTCTCTGTTGAAATTCGGATGTCTTCTAATTTAAATTGCCTCCCGTAACATGTGAGGAACAAATCGTCGTTCTCTTGCAAGGACATTAGGCTTCCTGTAACCTTGATATTTATATGTACATATTTTCTCACCGCTTCAAGACCAATATATTGATTTACTATTGTATACGTTACCAGGCGAGAAATCCAAAGGCTGGTGGGATGAAGAGATGGCGTCGTGCATGGCATCGCTCTCCCGCCGCGGGGACTGCGCGCTACTGCGCCTACGGGTGCGCCCAGACTTGGCTGTGGTGGAAACTAGACTAGACCTGATGAGGTGGGTGTAGCAACTGAACTATAGTCTTTGCAAGATAAGTTGAGTTCTGTGACAGTTTAGCGGAGTAAACGGGTTCTCGAGTAGAGACTACGCCTTGGCAAACGTAGTGTAGGACGCCCCCCAGCCCGATGGACCGAAGACCTTTGGAAGATGGCTGGCAGTGGATGGATGAAAAAATCGGGAGATCTTTTTGTGCTTTTTGGTGCTCTTTGGGGGACGTCCAGCAGTGGACTGCAATGGGCTGGATAGATAGATAGATATGACAGTTCGGACCTGGCAGTGGTGGAAACTAGACTAGACCTGATGAGGTGGGTGAGGACTCTGTATACCTGTCTCACTCTAGAAACCGGTGGGAGACAGAGATGGCGTCGTGCATGGCTTCGCTCTCCCGCCGCTATTGCGCTATTGCGCCTACGGGTGCGCCCAGACTTGGCTGTTGTGGAAACTAGACTAGACCTGATGTGGTGGGTGAGGATTCTGTATATCTGTCTCACTCTAGAAGCTGGTGGGAGAAAGAGACGACGTCGTGAGACCTGAAAGTAGTAGACTCAAGGGGATCCGCGTAAGAGGTGAGTGTAAACTCATCTTATATGTCCAGGAAACCAGAGGCAGAAACCACTCTAAGCTGAAGGACTCTGTATATCTATCTCACTCTAGAAGCTGGTGAATGATAGAGATGACGTCGTGAGACCTGCCAGTAGTAGACCCAAGGGGATCCGCGTGAGAGGTGAGTAAAGACTCATCATATTTGTCCAGGAGACCAGAGACAGACGACCACTCTAAGCTGGAGGACTCTGTATATCTGTCTCACTCTAGAGGCTGCTGGAAGACAAAGATGGCATCTTGCATGGCTTCGCTCTCCCGCTGCAACCAGACTTGGCTGTGGTGGAAACTAGACTAGACCTGATGAGGTGGGTGAGGACTCTGTATACCTGTCTCACTCTAGAAGCTGGTGGGAGACAGAGATGACGTCGTGACACCTGCCAGTAGTAGACTCAAGGGGATCTATCTGTCCAGGAGACCAGAGACAGAAGACCACTCTAAGCTGGAGGACCCTGTATATCTGTCTCACTCTAGAGGCTTGTGCGAGAAAGAGATGGAATCAACTATGGGCGCGCTGTCCTTTATGTGACATCTACATATTACTTCACAAAACATATAGTAATTTAAGACCCCCTCCTTCAAACTTTGCATACTATATTTGTGTCTGTTTGTTGCAGCATCGCCAACACTCTGTTCGAGAACCCTTCTTTAAACGTCTGCAAGCGACTGCTCGTGCCGCTGTTGAGGTGAGTTAGAATAGAATAGAAAACATTCATTTGATACACATAAGCACAATAATTGTTACTGAAATTTATTAAATCAACGATGGAAAAATCCCCTCAGCAGTCGTTACAGCCGGAGCCATAACGACGCTGGTCTTCAGCGGAGACTCCAGCGGAGAGTTTTAGATTATTAACTTGACGGACTTGACAAGGTGGACAGACGACCTGGTAAAGGTTGCAGGATGATGCTGGATGCAGGCCGCTTCCGACCGGCCGATCTGAAAGTCACTGGGGGAGGCCTATGTTCAGCACGTCCGCCGGCTGAAATGATGATGATAATGAACTTGACGACACGATTAGTTACAAAATTGAACGCAAAGTGTGCTTGGTGCATAACATTTAAATATTTGATAAAATACGCTTGCTACACCAGCAGGGCTAGCATGCGCGCATCGGTTATTTTATCGATAGACAAGACAAATTTTGTCTTCGAAGATAATTTTGTCGTTTTCCCTAACCTAACGGATCACAGACGTCTCGAATCCTTTTTCTTAATATTTTGCAGGGTCTCCCGTTCTTCGAAGTCACTTATTTTTACGTTATATCATGGCTTTGCCATGATATTTTGTTATTTGCTTTGTTATCGTCGAAGACATATTTACGTCAAAAGTCGATAAAATGCCACGACAAAATTTTATCGTGTTGCGTATGCTAGCCCTGCTGGTAATCCGGTTAAAATAAGAATACCTTAGAAGTCTAATTTAGCATTTTGTCGGTTATCAGATTCTGATCTGATATTTGTTCGGCTTTTTTAAGCCGTTGAGTTTTCCTCCTTGTTTAGAAATAAAGCAACGATCCGTTTAAGGCCTTAACTCGCTCGAATGACCTTGACGCGTCGCGCCCATACAATTTCGCGCGTACGGATGACCTCTAAAAATCGGATAAAGATGTTTTATTTATGAAATTAATGCCTTTAACGAGAACTTTTAAATAAAACTCTCAATTCAAAACATGTATATTTCCAAAATCTTATTTTGTGTGAAAACAGTAATGAAATAGCTTGTGCCGTTTATGAGAACATTTGCAATTTATGAAGAAATAGACACTTTTTTGTGCATGTTTTAATACAAGGGACTTCACGGAATATCAAATTTAATCAATTCAAGATGTTTTTTAAATCCTCTTCTAGCATATCGTTTTTTAAATTTTTAGATTCAAGTAACAGGTATTCTGACAATTTGATTTTCATATTCGAGATTTTAGGCACTTGGGTGGTGTTAAGGCCTTAAGTAAAATATACCAACAACACTTGAGGAATTTCATCTTGTCACGTGACGTCCTCGGTAGCTTAGTGGTCAAAGCACTCGCCCGGTATGCGATGGGACGTGGGTTCGAGTCCCACCTGAGGTCGATGATTTTTTTTCAAGTGTTATTTATCTTCAATTAAACCTTGCATGGAATTGCTAAAAACAAAAATTTACAATAAAATATACCATATTATTATCCAGTATTGCCCGTAACGCGCATTTAGAGACATCACACTTAAATGGTTACTTAAGAAAAAGCTGGAATACTTTAAGTTGGTACGAATAAAGACCGAAATGTATCCATTCTTTATTGTAAAGTAACGTCCTTTCTTTCTAGGTGGCTTTAAAATTTAATCCGAATATACGGGGTATTATTCTTTGGGGGAGGCTTACGTCCAGCGGTGGACTGCAATAGGCTGAATAGATAGATAGATAGATACAGGGTTATTTGAAGAACAACAGCAACCTCGCACGACTAGATAGCTGACATCATAAACAACAAAATTTGTTCTACGAGTTTTATCATAACTCAACACATTAATTAAAAATAATTTTCCAAACTTTTATTGTACTGTCGTGACATTTGTAAATCTATGTTCCATTCACGAAAAGGCAGCGCGGGCGACGCGCTCTTTGCCATGCGCAGAGAGATAAGAACATTCAGACGTAAAATTAAATTGATAGTTATTTTTGTATGAGATTTTCAAGAAAAAAGTACGCCAATTCTTAAAATAGATACATTGCACTAGATATTTGTATGTAAGTTGTATAATTATATTTATAGCATATTTGTATATATAAGTATGTATTTATTAATATTTTGTTGTGTATCTATATTATTTATGACAGTATATGTATAACATATTATATATAGGTATTTAGCTAGAATAAGTTTGTGGAATTATTGTTGCCTTAATTAACTTTTTTTTTTCTCTATAATTTAATCTTACCGCACCCTTTGCAAGCTTTCTGCATGACCCAATGGTTGACTGGCAGAGAATGCTTTTAGCAATAAGTCCACCATTTGTACACTTATTGTAAGTTTGTGCAATAAAGTTTAAAAAAATTAAATGTGTCAAATTATCAAAAGTCGTGAAATAAATGTTGTTTATGATGTTAGCTACCTAGTCTAGCGAAGTTGTTGAGTTTTTCAAGAAACCCTTTTGAAGATGGTTCCATGTCAATTTTATAATTATTTAATAATCTGTATTATCTCTTATCAGATACGCCACGGCGTCGTTTTGCGAAAAGTTTTTCTCAACGATACTGGACAAGTTACTAGCCGTACTTACTAAGACAGTTCGCGGGGACAGAGACAGCTTCGAGCTGAGGAAGATGCTGCAACAGCATGCTAAGGGCTACACACTGCTTACAGTCGCTTTTGAGAAGGTCAGTTTAGTAATTTAGTCCATTGTTTCTCAACCTTTTTCAAGGGGTCCCCCTTACGCCAAATACCTACAATCCGCGGACCCATTAAACCGTTCAGACGCACAAATAAGCTCTTCTACTATTCGTTTTTCTCTGTTAGCGGACCCCCTGAGATAGGTCGGCGGACCCCGCGGACCCCTGGGGGTCCGGAGACCACAGGTTGGGAAACACTGATTTAGTCAATTAGTTTTAGTCTAGATGCTTGTGTTGATCTACTAAGCACATCGTAGGAGGTCAGACGACCTAAGTAGCAGGCCGCTTCCAACCGGACAATCTGGAAGCCATCAGGAAAGGCCTAACGGCGAGTCTCGTGTTACCCAAAGGGTAAACAGGGACCCGCCGTCTCTGTTACGATGCTCGTCTCGTAAGATGCGCAAAGCGATCGCCCTCTTTGCCACAGCCCTAAAATAAAACTTACGTGATGTTAGTTGTATTTTGCATATTTTTTTTTGTCCAGTCCCAAGTCCCCAGACTATGTACTCTACGAGCGTATAGAAGCAACGAGTAGAGGTTAGCTTCCTCCCGAAACGGGCCTGCGCCCTCTGCGCGGCTTCACGGACAAACCCCTTATATCTTATGCGCTACATTGTTTTTATATCCACATATCCCGATTGCTATATTTTGCGCTACATTGTTGGATAATATCCGAAACGAGATAATCAGACAGAAGACCAAAGTAACGAACACAGTCCAAAAACGTAGCAAACTTAAGTGGCAGTGGGCTGGCCACTGTTTTAGAACCACTGAAGTAGATGAAAGGTGAAATAAACGGGTTCTCATGTGGAGACAACGTCTTGGCAAGCGTAGTGTAGGATGCTCCCAAGCTTGAAGGACCGTCGACTTATAAAAAGATGGCACATGAAAATAACTTCATAAAAAAACATTGATGCTACTCGGACGCATCGGCCGATGGAGTGGAAGCGAGATAGATGCGTCACAAGCCGAACGCTTAGGCCAATCGTGCCTCTCTATGGCTTTCACGCTCATAATTTTTTCGTGCGATTTATAAGACGTTATCACGTCAAACGCGAGAGATCGTGCTTTTTGGCGCTCTTTGGGGGAAGCTTACGTCCAGCAGTGGACTTAATAGGCTGACATAATGATGATTGTTGTCACACCCGCAGGATGTCTAACCACAAGGAGGTCAGACGACCAACTGGACAATCTGGAAGCCATTGGGAAATGCCTAAAGGCGGGTCCCGTTTTCTTTTAACGTGCCGGCACCACACAGCACCCCTTCTCTTCCTATGGGTGTCGTAAGAGGCGACTACAGGAGAACCGCCACAAGAAGACGGGCAGCAGCGTCTCCTCTCCACCATTGGCCAAACTGCGATCGCCAACCCGCCTGCCAAGCGTGGCGATTAGGGCACAATCCTCCTTTTGAAGAGGCCTGTGTCCAGCAGCGGACTGATATAGGCTGGTGATGATGATGATACGATGCTCGTCTCGTAAGATGCGCAAAGCGATCCCCACTCTTTGTCCCAGCGTTAATCTTACGTGCTGCTCAATTTTGTATACATTTTTGTCCCACCTACAGATTCCTCTCGCGTTGCTCAAGTCCCCAGACTCGCTACTCTACGAGCGTATAGAGGCCGCGAGTAGAGTCCCCAGCTTCCTCCCGAAGCGGGCCTGCGCCCTCTGCGTGGCCTCTAGGGCGAAGCGCTGCCCGGAGGGCGCGAGTGACGAGCTTAGGGAGTGCTACAGGTATTTATACAGGGTTACGTTGCAAGAATAATAGAGTGGATTCCCCGTGATGGGCAAAGAAAGAAAGGAAGATCACATACTCGCTGGTAGGACATATTAAAAAATATGTGGCTCTAATTGGAGAGGACAAGCTAGAGACAGGGAAAAATGGAAAGGATTGGGGGAGGCCTACGCCAAAGACCATAAATAACAATTATATTAATGAATTAATAGTTTTAGAATTGTATTTAATGTAAAAATAATCAATTGAAATAAATCAAAGGCATGTAATATTGGGTGGCGCTCCTTGGGGGAGGCCTATGTCCAGCAGTGGACTGTACCAGGCTGATATGATGATGATGATGATGTAATATTGTTTGTAAAAGCGTGTTTATGTGGTAGTATAAAGGCTTGTTTTTACATTGCAAGGAAGTGCCAAATTTTAAAAATAAGATCTAGAAAATATTATAAAAGTGAGATTTCATCGTTTGTTTAGGGTTCTGTATATAAAGGCTAAAACGGGACTCAATTACTAAGACTCCGCTATCTGTCTGTCTGTCCGTCCGTCTGTCACCAGGCTGTATCTCATGAACCGTGATAGTTAGATAGTTGAATAGTTTTTTTTAGGGTTCCGTACCCAAAGGGTAAAACGGGACTCAATTACTAAGACTCCGCTGTCCGTCTGTCACCAGGCCGTATCTCATGAACCGTGATATTTAGACAGTTGAAATTTTCACAGATGATGTTTTTCTGTTGCCGCTATAACAACAAATACTAAAAAGCAGAATACAATACATATTTAAGGGAGCGTCCATTCAACAAACGAGATTGTTTTTGCCGTTTTTATAGATAATCGTACGGAACCCTTTATGCGAAAGCCCGACTCGCACTTAGCCATTTTTTATTAGTATTTGTTGTTATATCGGCAACAGAAATACATTATCTGTGAAAATTACAACTGTCTAACTATCACGCAGTAATCACGGTTCATGAGATACGGCCTGGTGATAGACGGATTGACAGACAGACAAACAGACAGCGGTGTCTGTTTGTCTGTCTGTCAAAAAGCAGTGTGTTAATAAGGTCCCGTTTAAACCTAGGGTATGGAACTCTAAAAACCACGAAACGATGTCGCAACGTGTCGTACCATCGTTATGTGTAAGAGCCCAAAAATCTACTGATGATGACAAACTCCTCCACAGACAGTTCCAGCTAGCCAATTACAAGTGCATCACAGCCGCCATCTGCATAACTCGTCCGGCCGCGAAACTGTACTTGCTGTTGTTCGACGTGGTGGTGTGGGCGGCGCTGTTCGACTGTCCCGCGCAGTGGAAGTTGCCGATCAGGGCGCAGTGGGTAAGTGGGGGGGGGCTACTTTATAATTGTCTTGTGGGGGGAGAATAGGAGGGACTTTTTGATAATTATCTTGGGGGAGGGCTAACAGGGAGGGGTACTTTATAACTATCTTGGGGGGGGATACAGGGGAAGTACTTTATAATTATGTTGGGGGATAATTAGGAGGGGCTACTTTTAAAAATCTGGGGGGGGATAATAGGGGGCTACTTTATAATTGTCTAAAGTGGGGTAATAAAAAGGGGACTACCTTATTATTGTCTTGGGGGAACTATTTGACAATATCTTGAGGGGGGCGGGGAAGGGGAGGCTACTTTATAACTACAAGTGCATCACAGCCGCCATCTGCATAACTCGTCCGGCCGCTAAACTGTACTTGCTGTTGTTCGACGCGGCGGTGTGGGCGGCGCTGTTCGACTGTCCTGCGCAGTGGAAGTTGCCGATCAGGGCTCAGTGGGTGAGTGGAGGAAAGGGGGGGGGGAGGCTATATTACGATTGTCTTTGAGGCGGGAAAATACGGGGAAACTGCTAGAAAATTGTCTTGGGGCAATAAAAGGGGGGGCTAATTCATCCTTATTGTTGGGGGGGGGGGGGGGTAATAATAGGAGGGACTAATGCATAAGTATCTTGGGGAAAAAATAGGGGGACTACTTAACAAATATCTTGGGGGGGGGGGGTAATAGGGGGGCTACTTTATAATCATCTTGGGGAGATAATAGGGGGACTACTTTAGGGGATAAGAGGAAAGGGCTACTTTATAACTACAAGTGCATCACAGCCGCCATCTGCATAACTCGTCCGGCCGCGAAACTGTACTTGCTGTTGTTCGACGCGGCGGTGTGGGCGGCGCTGTTCGACTGTCCTGCGCAGTGGAAGTTGCCGATCCGGGCTCAGTGGGTGAGTGGAGGGGATAATAGCTAAATTACGATTGTCTTTGGGGTGGGATAATACGGGGAAACTACTAGAAAATTATCTTGGGGCAATAAAAAGGGGCTTATTTATCCTTATTATTGGGGGGGGGGGTAATAATAGGAGGGACTGATGTATAAGTATCTTGGAGAAAAAATAGGGGGACTACTTTACAAATATCTTTGGTGGGGATAATAGGGGGCTACTTTATAATTATCTTGGGGGGATAATAGGGGGAACTATTTTATAAATATCTTGAGGGGGGGGGGGGAGGGGAGGCTACTTTATAACTACAAGTGCATCACAGCCGCCATCTGCATAACTCGTCCGGCCGCGAAACTGTACTTGCTGTTGTTCGCGCGGTGGTGTGGGCGGCGCTGTTCGACTGTCCCGCGCAGTGGAGGTTGCCGATTAGGGCGGAGTGGGTAAGTGGGGGGGGGGGGGGCGCTAAATTACGATTGTCTTTGAGGTGGGATAATACAGGGAAACTGGTAGAAAATTGTCTTGAGGCAATAAAAGGGGGGGCTAATTTATCCTTATTGTTGGGGGGGGGTAATAATAGGAGGGACTGATGTATAAGTATCTTGGAGAAAAAATAGGGGGACTACTTAACAAATATCTTGGGGGGGGGGTAATAGGGGGGCTACTTTATAATTATCTTGGGTAGATAATAGGGGGACTACTTTATAAATATCTTGGGGGGATAATAGGGGGAACTTTTTTATAAATATCTTGGGGATAAAAGGAAAGGGCTACTTTATAACTACAAGTTCATCACAGCCGCCATCTGCATAACTCGTCCGGCCGCGAAACTGTACTTGCTATTGTTCGACGTGGTGGTGTGGGCGGCGCTGTTCGACTGTCCTGCGCAGTGGAAGTTGCCGATCAGGGCGCAGTGGGTGAGTGGGGGGGGGGGGGGTGGCATGAGTTTACTGCCAAAATATAACAAGTGCAACAATAAATTTGCCATTCAAAGCGTATTACGTGGCCAAAAAGTTAATAGAAGATTGAGTTATAGGTTTCTCATGAACTGTGATAGTAAGACAGTTAAAATTTTCACAGATGAAGAATTTTGTTGCCGCTATAACAACAAATACTAAAAACCAGAATAAAATAATAATTTAAGGGGGCTCCCAATACAACAAACGTGATTTTTTTGCCGTTTCTATAGATAATGGTACGGAACTCTTCGTGCGCGAGACCGACCCTTACTGGGTCGGTTTTAATTTTTATTTTTTATTTTTCAGACCCAACAGAAGGTAGTTCACAAAGTGGCCGATGCCCCTACCAGTGGCGCCACTAGCAGCGCGAGTACTACGAGAACCAGAGTGTTCCTACGGACCCTCTCAGAAAACCCTTTGCAGTTCGATCTGATGGACATAGATGAGGAGCCTGCGGTAAGAAATGAAATGAACCTATATAAAATTGGAGTATCTAAATGATATTTAATCTATATCTGTACTGCAGAAGAGAGCTGTACGGGCAATTTACGACCTTTGACCCAGAGACTCCTTAAAAGAACTGTTTAAATTATAAATTAATATACTAACAGTAGCGAATTTACGAAAATATAATGAACATCTGCAAAAAACAGTCTTTATTTCCCAAGAAAAGTGACATTTATAATCTTAACACCCGGAATAAGAATAAGCTTTCCAAAACTCGGACTGCATAAGGTAGGTAATTCGTTTATGGGAAAATGTATTCGCTTCTTTAATAAATTACTAGCGTCTATTGTTGAACTGCCCCTGTTAAAATTTTAATCCCTGATTAAAATTACTTTAATGAAAAAGGTATTACCTATACTATAAATGATTATATATGGTCAGATTTTATTAGTGTACAGCACGTCGACCTACCACAAAATGTCAAATTTTCTCATTTGAAAATGAACTCTATACGTCAGGCTTAAAGTTGAAAATCTATTGGAGAATTTTTGACTTTTGGGGTAGGTCGACGTGCTGTTGACTGTACATCCTGTTAACCTGTGACTATATAGGTGACAAGCAATCGTCAAATCCAATTTTCAAATGTGTACCATAAAAACTAAAAAAGTTAAAAATCAAAATCAACAACCATGACTTCATATTGCATAAACTCGTCCTATCTTTGGTACGTTTAACCATCTGATTATCCCTCTTATTCCTTCCCCTTGTCAGAGCGAGAAAGAGTTGACGATAGGACGAGTTTATGTAATATGAAGTCGTTGTTGTTATTTTGTATTTTTATTTTAACTTTTTTAGTTTTTATGATAGACATATAAAAGTTGGTTTTTACGATTGCTTTTTACCTATATAGTCACAGGTAAACAGGATGTACACTAATAAAATCGGACCTTATATAAATGATAAAAATGTTTGGAAATAAATACTGCCCTGCTCATCATCATCATCATCATCTCAGCCACAGGACGTCCACTGCTGAACATAGGCCCTGCTCGCACAGGTACATTTATCTTGTAATGTAAAATATACACTATTTTAAAAGAGGCTGACAATAGTGTACGAGTTTCTCGCGGTGCTTCTTAGAAATAGAAATAGAAAAAGCCTATTTACAGAAATAAATTGGTTTTAAACAGGGTGTACTGATACCTTAAATGAAGACTACACTTACTTCAAAGTTGTAGGGATACAGCGGCTTGACAACGCCGTTTTTGGAAATAGTTCATTTACTTGGCTTTATGTAAATCTGCTCACTATTTTACTAATATTATGCCCTCAAATTTTTATGATAATATTATCAGTGAATACTAAAATTTTAGTTACCGTAGTGTTCATTGGAGCTATCGTCTATAGTCGAGGTTGAATTCCGGGTTGGGTCAATGTAGAAAAGGATTTTTTTTGTCTCGGGTCTAGGTGTTGTTCCATAAGAGTTGTTTCCGATTCTTATAAAACGTTGTTCAATATTTAATTCACATAAATCTATCTGTCACACTCTCCCCTTTGTCCAAAGCTGATCTTAAACCTTCCGTACCTCTGGAATAAAGAACCCTTGCGGGATCACTAAAAAGAAAAGCATAATACTAAACTAAATCAATTCTAAATGGCTGGTACAGTTTTAACACTCTACAAACACCCAGTTATACAGGGTGTACAAAAGAATGGGACACTCCTTAAAACCACGTGATCAGCACTCGGCAGGTCTTATACAACAACTTTTTCTATGGGAGCAACATCGAAATCGAGATTTTATTTGCAGATGCTCCATACACTATCATCGAGTATGCGTATGCGAGTAAGTTTTTAGGGAGAAGTTTTTTTTTTATCGATTTCGATGTTGCTCCCATAGAAAAAGTTGTTGTATATGACCAGCTGGTCACGTGGTTTTAAGGGGTGTCCTATTCTCTTGTACACCTTGTATAATCTATTGTTTGCCCACAGGAGAACTCCCACGAAATCGAACTAGTCGACAACGAGTTAAACTCCCAAGACTGCGCGGAAACCATCACAGCTCTCATACGGCACGCTTGTACTCTGCCTCACACTGAATGGGTTCAGCGACTAGCGGAAGGGTTGAATAGTCCAGTGAAAGTGCCGATAGCTCAGGTATGTATGTCTGGGGCCCTTAAAGTATATGGCCTGTGGGGCCCTGGGCGTCAATAGTACATGGGGCCTCTAAAGTATTTGGTCCCTGTGGCTCCGATAGTCATTAGTGCATCGATACCCTAAAGTATTTATCCCCTTGGGCCCCGAGTGTCAGTAGTGCATGGGGTCTATAAATTCTTTGACGCTTTGGGCCCAGACTGTCAATAGTTCATGGTCCCTGAAGTATTTGGATACTGGGGCCCCGAGTGTCAATAGTTCATGGAGCCCCTAAAGTTCTCGGCTTATGTGGCCCCGATGGATGGATCGATGCGTTTTGGCCCCCAATAGTCAATGACACCTGGAATCTAGCGCCCCTAGTTTCCAGCGCTCCGGGATTCAAGACCGAAACATGATTTTAAGGCCGAAACCGAAACTTCGGTCGGACACTAGTTATTAACTATCAGCTTTATACTCTCAAAAAATATAATAATGCCCGTCACATTATTCATGAAAAATCACTTTTGAATGAGGTGTACTATGGCATACATTTTTAAGAAATCTAAAACTTTTTTGTCGTATTTCATATCGGGCCATCCATAGATTACGTCACATGAATTTCATGATATTTTGACCCCTCCCCCCATTATCACAGCTGGTCACATTTGTAAGACTCCCATATGTGACGTCACATATTTTGAAATTTAACATCCAGAAATTGATATTTTTTTCAATTTTGTGTTTCAAACTAGAAATATAAGATTTTGAAATGTGACGTCACAAAATTTAGGAACCCCTCGCACCCCTTGTCACTTAAGTGACGTAAGGTCACGCTTTGTCGACCCCTCCCACCCCTTGTCACGCAAGTTATGTAAGGTCACGCTTTTGTTGACCCCTCCCACCCCTTGTCACGTAAGTGACGTAAGGTCACGCTTTGACGACCTCTCCCACCCCTTGTCACGTAAGTGACGTAAGGTCACGCTTTGTCGACCCCTCGCACTCCTTGTCACGTAAGTAACGTAAGGTCACGCTTTGTCGACCCCCTCCCCCCCCCTTGTCTCATTAGTGACGTAAGGTCACGCTTTGTCGACCCCTCCCGCCCCTTGTCACGTAAGTGACGTAAGGTCACGCTATGTCGACCCCTCCCACCCCTTGTGACGTAAGTGACGTAAGGTCACACTTTGTCGACCCCTCCCACCCCTTGTGACGTAAGGTCACGCTTTGTCGACCCCTCCCAACCCTTGTCACGTAAGTGACGTGAGGTCACGCTTTTTCGACCCCCTACCCCCTTTATCGTGTGACGTATTTTATGGATGGCCCCTATGAACGGACTTAAAATTGTATGGAATCTTATTTATAACTTTGATTCCAGATGATATGCAACTCCCGCGAGGTATTGCTGCCTCATGCAAATGCCCTGAGGGCACCTCTGTTAGACTTGGTCGCTTCCACTCCGCGAGAGGACGGCGGGAGGAAACTCCTCAACGGGCTACACGTTGATATTGTGAGTACTTGGATTATATTATTTATGAATGCGTGGAGGTATCAAGTTGGAATTAATATAATACTTTAGGTGTGCAATCCCTTGAACTGTGAAATAAAACTAAATTCCAAGCCAATGCAATAATATAGATCCGGCTTAGTTATTATCGTATCTCAAAGAGGCCTCTTTGTGTTTGATCTGTATCCCCACGAACGCTTTTCAAAAGTAAGTATAAAAATAAATTATATATTTTTTTAAATATGGTTACAAATAAATAATATTTTCCTGCGTCCTGCATATCCTATCGCAATGGTCACATTGCCCCGACAAGGAATTGAACCCGGGACCTCAGAGATAGCGACACCATAGTATAATAATGAATACTGCGACACCAAGTCCAGCATGCAAACTTTACATAACAATGGCAATACTAATTAAAAGTTTCGGTTATTTATGCCGCATTTTTGACACTCAAAATCTATACAGGGTTACATTGCAAAGGGGTGCCAAATTTAAAAAATAAGTTCTATAGGTACAGTGCTTGTTGTATTTGTTGTCAATTTGAACCTCTGGTATGCGCGGACGCTCCTGCTGTTAGAAATGTACCTTACATCGAAAAGGCTAAGCTTTGTTTTCGCGCGCCATTGTGACTATTATTGCATTGAACTTTGCAGTTCTAGGTTGCACAGATATAGTGCTTGTGTATTTTTTAGCGGATAGTAATAATAAAAAAAAATAAGTTTGTTTCTTAGATCATTTATATCGTCGATCGATTTAGTTACTGATTCTGAGTGGTCCCTGAAAATTTGGCACTCCCTTGCAATGTAACCCTGTAGAGTACTTCCTGTTAGGCTAAAACCATGGACTTAGACACGAAGTAATGTATTATATTATACCAAATGTAAAAAAAGTGTACTAAATTGTAGTTGCATTACAAAAAAATAAGGAAAAGTCCCGGAAAAGCTGTAAAAATATTTGAGACCCGATTCTTGTTTACAGACGAACTAATAACACACGGAACCTTTGGTGTGTGAGTCCAACTCGCACTTTGCCGGCTTTGAGGGTTCCGTACCCAAAGGGTAAAACGGAACGTATTACTTAGACTCTGCTGTCCGCCTGTCTGTCTGTCTGTCACCAGGCTGTATCTCATTAACCGTGATAGTTTGGCAGCTGAAATTTTCACAGATGATGTATTTCTGTTGCCGCTATAACAACTAATACTAACAAACAGAATAAAAAAAATATTTAAGGAGGCTCCCATACAACAAGCGTGATATTTTGCTCGTTTTTTCAGATAATAGTACGGAACTTTGCCAACCCGCCTGCCAAGCGTGGCGATTATGGCAAAATCCTCCTTTTGGAGAGGCCTGTGTCCAGCAGTGGACTAATATAGGCTGGTGATGATGATGAGTACGGAACCCTTTGTGCGCGAATCCGACTCGCACTTGGCCGGTTTTTTAATACACTTTCGCCGAAAATGCAAATATGTGTCGGACGTAACCAAAATAATCTATCTCTGAACTTCCATTTGACATATTTTTGGACAACCTGTAAAAGCCTTTTTGATTTTATTTATTTCAGTTAGAAACCCTCCTACTTTGGAAGGACACAGACCCCTCCCCCTCCGACCATCTAAACTCGACCATAGAGTATCTAATCAACACTTGCATAGACAACGACAAGTATACGAACATGCTAAACTGGATGGTCGGTCTATTGAATAGAGTTTTGGAAGTCTATGGGAATGTTGTCACAGTTCCGTGGAGGTGCTTCGAAGGTTTCCTGACAGGTATGCATACATTTAAAGCTTTTTGACATTCATTGCAATATTGCATGTAATAATATGAAATTGATGATTAATTATGTATAAAAAAAGTTTAATAAAAAACTAAAAACCGACTTCAAAATGAAACTAAAAAGCGAAAAATAATATTGACTAAAACATACCTAATCAGTTCTTTTTGAAGTCAATCGAGAGTTAAAATGTGTTCATTGTCACCGACTATTGTTTTTAGTTTTTTAATTTTTAATTTTAAGTGTTAAGCCCTCTATTTTTTCCCTCCTAACTTCGCCAAAAATGACTTTACAGCAAAATAAATATTGGTCCTCTATGGACCCCCCATCCAATGGTATGATAAAAATAAGGTGTTATATTGGGTCAATATTTCGACAAAAATTTGTAAATCTTAAGGAAAGGGTTTTCCTACACTTCAACCAGAACGGCGGCTATTTTGGTGTCGTAACCATAGGATAAGGTCTTGCATTAAATACCAAGTCAATTTAAGAAAGGAACTCTGATTTTTTTTTTCCTTACTGGGTGTGCCCAGTAAATAAAAATTGGCGGTCTGGTACCTCATAAGCTCCACGTCTGCTCAACACACTGCGAAATACGTTCTGTCGACAAAAAGCAGTATTATCTTCTTACTCCTATCCGTTAAGGAGTTCTGTGGCTTCCATCAAACTAAAAAATAAATTTTGAAATCGGTGCATTATTGACGGCGTCATCGCGTAACAAACATACAAAAAAAAAAAACAACATTCAGACGAATTGAGTACCTCCTCCTTTTTTTTGAAGTCGGTTAATAATAAGCATTGAGTTATAATGTACTAGCGTACTAGAGAACACATCTCGAACTAAATGTTTCAGCCAAGCATTGTAGCCCGGTGGACTACAAAGCTTCAGTCAGTATCAATAATTGAAGCTGTCAAAACTGCTTCTTTATTGTACAGGGCTACAATGCTTGGCTGAAACATTTAGTTCGAGATGTGTTCTCTAGTACGCTAGTACATTATACCTCAATGAAAATAATTAGCATTTATTTCCAAGAATACGATTACAATTGACTTAAATTTAGGTACAAGTTTAACATAATCTGCCTTTGTAGGCGTCGAAATATTTTAAATAAATTAACATAACAATAGTTTTTTCACTCTTTACCATAAAATAATAAGCTTCAGTAATTATTAAAATGTATTTCTGTGGGTATGGGTGATTTTGAATTTTTGTAAACTTTTATATCTTACATTATTTTTAAGTACATTTTTGTAAATATTATTTACTTTATATACATAGTTTTCGTTTTTTTTTATATATTTGTGTAAATAGAATATGTTCTCTAATAAAAAAAATAGCTATGAAAAAAAAAATACGTAAAGATAGCTGTGAAGAATTAAAATTTGGGTAATTACGCGTAAGTATTTATTTCGTTTTGAGAAATCCCGTTGAAACACAAAAAGTGTTTTATAGTTTTTAAATTGTATAAAATAGCAGACAGAGGACAAATTAAGTTTACACAATATTTTTTCTTATTATATTTGATAATTTTGACGAGTAAAATACAAAAAAAAAACAATTCAACACCTTTTTCCAATTTTCAGTGCGAGAAAAGCAAAAAACGATTCTCCGTATTCTACTAATAATATCCAAACACAAAATACACATACCAGAGTTGATCCCCGCATTAATAGCTTTGGACGAAAGATACTGGCTTGAGCCGAAACTGGCCGAACTGTTCGGCCAAGCGTTGGCGTGCGAGAGCGAGACAGAACGACCTGTGTCGAAGTACAGACAGTTCATGGACAGAAAGAGACAGAGGGAGGAGATCGATGATTACGTCAAGTTGATGTACTACGCTCAAATGGGATATCCAAAGATTTGCGATGAATATCATTTGAAGTAAGTTAATTCTATATTCTTTTTTTCTTAATCTGTCGCAGAACCGATGAAAGGTGGATTAAACGGGTTCTCGAGTGGAGACCACGCCTAGGCAAGCGTAGTGTAGGACGCCCCCCGGCCCGATGGACCGACGACCTTAGGAAGATGGCTGGCAGTGGCTGGATGAAAAATGCGGGAGATCGTGCTCTTTGGCGCTCTTTGGGGGAGGCTTACGCCTAGCAGTGGACTGCAAAAGGCTGAATAGATAGAGAATTCTACTATCTACTTCTACTAATATTATAAATGCGAAAGTTTGTGACTCAATCACGCTTAAACGGCTCCACGGATTTGGATGACATCTTGTACACATATAGGATAAGCACATAGGAACCTGGATAAAAAAGTATCATATATGTTAACCCATATGTTAACATATATGATACTTTCATATATATGTTTAATAAACTTAAGACTACGTGAAGTCGCGGGCAACAGCTAGTAAGTTAATAATTGTACGATTACATTATTGAAAGAAAACCATCGGTTGCTGGTTTGAATCCCGTGATAGGCCTTCGTCATAGATATATTTAAAATGCATTTAAGTATGTTAATCTGTTATCTAGTCGCCATAGTAAGTGTTGGTCTTAGTTTAAGTTAAGTTTAAGTCACAACGCTGTCAATCTTTTGAACTCTAATACTTAATATTATGCAGGTTTTTAGGGTTCCTTACCCAAAGGGTAAAACGGGACCCTATTACTGAGGCTCCGCTGTCCGTCTGTCCGTCTGTCTGTATGTCTGTCCGTCCGTCTGTCACCAGGCTGTATCTCATGAACCGTGTTAGCTAGATAGTAGAAATTTTCACAGATGATGTATTTCTGTTACCGCTATTACAACAAATACTGAAAAAACAGAATACAATAAATATTTAAGGGGCTCCCCATACAACACACGTGGAGGTTTTTTCTTTGCCGTTTTTATAGATAATGGTACAGAACCCTTCGTGCGCGACTCCGACTCGCACTTGGCCGGTTTTTAATATTTTCAGCTTGCATTACTATGGCCACAATAACAAAAAATATTTTTTTCGGCGTTTTATTCTCGATAGTAATAAAAGCAATGATGATCCATTAAAAATGTCCTGTTAAATATTGTACCGTGGTTACCCTGTGCGCAAATCCGACTCACACTTCACCGGTTTTTATTTAGGTTCTAATGTTACCTTTCAGAATGGTCATCCAAATAACATCCAGGGTGGTAGGCCACACCAAATCAAAGTGTCTTCGCATAATATCGTCCTACATAGCTCTTACTGACCAAACTGACCTACTCCAAACCCTGGACGTTGTCAGTCTTCTCAGAGAACTGCCTCTAGAGACCTTGAAGCTGATAACAGACGCCAGGTCCTTAACGCGTGGTAGGACAGGCAGGCAGCTGGTGGGGGGCGCGGGGGCGTTTGTGGAGAGCAGCGACAGGGGCGTGAGGGCGCAAGCGGGGGCGGTACTGTTGAACGCTTTTGAGGGTGAGTTGTAGTTGATATAGTGGTCTTTCGGACTTTTTAGATAGGTACTAGGAAAGAACAAGAAATATCAAAGTTTTTTGACAAAATACTGGGAAAATTCAGCAGTACCATCAGCATTCAGCAACCCATAGATGGACTATAGATACATGGGACGGTGGCAGTCTATTAGAACGCCTACTATATCAAACAGCGCACTAATTAATGGCATTAGACGCAGATGAAGCCCGAGCATTATGGTTTTGCCTGACATTGTCCTTAGATAAAAAAATCTAAAGTTTAGTACTTAATTTTTAAAAGAAAATCTTTCTCTCTTTTTATCTTTCTCCAATAATTATTGTTCCAGATCTCTTCAGTACAAAACAAGGTGAACCCTCAGCCAAACGGTCAAGACCGAACACAAGTAAATTATTAAACAGCATCGATTTACCCGACACGCATACCAGTTTGGTGATAAACAGTGTGGCGTTGGTTCTGACCGACAGCGATCAGAGTATAGCCAGTAACGCCAGAGAGAAAGTGGCTATGTGGTTGAATGATGAAGATATGAAGATTAGGTGAGTCACGTGACAATCGCATCATATTTATACAATTACTATCCAGGGTAAAATCGCAAGTGTATTTCTATAAATAACGTCTAGGGAACAATAAAACACAATTATTTTAATCTTTATGCTATTCGATCAAAACGAATTCTTATAACTTACAATTTCCGAAAAAAATAACATGAGATCTCTGGTCACTGGCCTTGTTTAAGCAAAATGTTTTTGGCTGTAATAGTGATCTTTCACCGCTGTTTCGAATAGTTGCCGCATGAAGTCAGCTACTACAATAGTGGCTAGTTTCAACAAAAGCGGCTAGTTTCAGTAAGAACGGCTATTTTCCGCAAAAGCGGCTAGCTTCACCAAATAAAGCTAGTTGCAGCAATAGCAGCTAGTTTCCACAAAAGCTGCTAGTTTCCGTAAAAGTGGCTAGTTTCTGTAATAGTTGCTATTTTACGCAAAACTACTACTGTGTGACATGCTTTATGCTTCGTGTAAGCAAAACAATAAAAATTGTTTCTTTTACTGTGCAACACCTGTGTATACCATTTTTTGAACAAATACAAAAAATAAATATATTTTTCCACAGGTTAGCAGAGAGCTTCCTAATATCGATCAGCGTGCCAGCCTCACTGGCTAAGATTCGAGCCCCTAATACTTGTGTGTCATGTTTCTTGGACCTCCTGTTTAAAAGCCTGAGGGCACGAGAGAGGTTCCGTGAGGCAAAATTACGGGAAGAGGCGTTAGACTTGAGGTAAAAATAATAATTTATACTGACTAAACGCCGCTTCTAGCGAAAGGACCGCCATAATTGTACATAATTCTGTAAATATCAACTGGAACTTCTTTGTTTGGTGTGCAATAAAGAGTATCTATCTATCTTCTAACCGGACAAACTGGCAGTTGCTGGGGGAGGCCTATGTTCAGCTGCGGACGTCCTATGGCTGAAATAATGACGATAAAACGCCAAAGTAAACGAAGTGTAAGAAGCTACCTGCTCGATGGACCGATGACTTTAGGAAAATGGGCAGTGCCTGAATAAAAAAGGGGGAGATTGTGCTCGTTGGCGCCCTTTGAAGAAGGCTTACGTCCAGCGAACTGCAATAAGCTGAAATGATGATGTTGATGACGTCACTAAGCAGTATTAGTTTAATGAGAGCTTTAAAAAAAAATTCTCAATCTCAATACTTAAATACTATAAAAATCTATGACTGATACAAATGTATGTGCTTTTTAAAACACGTTGCCCCTTGCGGAGTTCGAATTCGACCGCCTGGCTTTGTTAATCTGTCCTAAAGCCCGAAGAAGCAACAGAAGACGCATAAATGGCATAAGTGGCTAGTTGTATCAAAACTGACTAGTCACTGCAATACTGGCTAGAGGTTGCAAAAGTTTTTAACCCTCAAATCAGTGGCCATAAGTGGCAAAAGTGGCATTTTGCCTATTTAATTATCTTTTATTGTCATAATTTTGTAATTTTAATTTGTCATCAGAGATCTTTCGTCTTCAAAGTTGCTGACTAACACGAGAACGTACCAGGGTACGTTTTTGAGTACAACAGGACGGAGAGCTCGCGTCAAACCAGGTAAGAATAACTTTCGGGATCAATATTTGAATGAGTATGATATGTCTAAACGAAACTAGACAAAATGTTATTGACACTAATTATTTACTATACTGTGCTACCTTTGGACACCCCGCCAACATTAAATATAATTTAAAGGAAGTAAGAAGAAAAAAATATTAAGAGACATTTTTTTTTGCCATTGATTACCATTATAGTTTCTTCATACCTGTCTGTCCGTCCGAGGTTTTGCTTGGTGACTGCTAATTGAAGTGCTAATTTATGTTCGAGTAGCCCCCCCACCCTCCCTCTAAAAGCTAAACCATTGGCCTGAAAATGTTGAAAAAATTTACGATAATAGTGGTTTTTATGAACCTTAAGGAAAATCATAACGGTTAAGATAGATCAGTTAATTTAAGAGTTATAGTCGTTCAACTTAGTCGTTCAAAAAATCCTTAGAGGAAAACATTAAAAGTGACTTAAATGAAGTAATTGCTGAAATATATTGTGGTAACGACGGGCTACTACGGAACCCTACACTGCGCGTGGTACGACACGCACTTGACCGGTTTTAAAATCCTAAATTCTTAGGCGCAGTTGATCACCCTAACGCTTGACACGCCGCGGCGCCTACGCGCGACGCGTTACTCGTCACTGAACGTACCTAGCGCACACAAACAAACGAGTGGCAACAATTTTGTTTTTTGTTTGGAAAAATAGGTTTTTTTTAAAATAAATTTGATGTACTGCTTCTTGAATAAATATGAATATGAAAAATATGGCGGAGGGTCTAAAAGTAACCATGTATTGCTAGTCACTTACTTTAAGTGGTCTTGTGTGTATTGCTCTTTTCAAAATTAGCCCCTAAAAAGACATTAACAAGAACTCAATCTACACAAAAAGTTAATCTAAATTGTAATAAGAGCTGTGGATCTTGTAATAAAATAAAAAATAAAACTATCGACTTAAAAACAAAAGCAGTTAAGAATATTTGACGTGTTATGGTACATTGTTGAACGAGGGAAGGCAAACATTTCTGAGGATTAAACAATGTTTCTTTTTTAGGTCAATCCACCAGCGGTATCAATGTGCAAATATCTATTGACGACATTTTGGGATCGATATTCTTGTTTGCAAAGGTAAAATTTATAAATATGTGTAATTCCATTGAGTGCCCACGATACAGGATTTTCCTAGTGTAGCCTAAAGCAAAAACACTATAAATTGGTATATTAAAAAGATGATTTTGATAATGATTAAAGTAAAAAAGTAAAGTATGCCTATATACGTCCCACTGCAGGGCACAGGCCTCACCTCAACTATGAGGTATGTAGTTTGGGACACTCTCCACCGCGGTGGAGAAGTGTTGTAAGGCCAGTGAGTAAACCTTACTGTCAGACGTAATCAAGCCGCCTTTTACGGCCTCTGACTAAGCTTCACGACTAATATTAAGCGATATCAGTCGGGACCATCTTTTAACGTGCCTTCCGAAGCACGGAGATGCTCGTGATAAATGTCACTAAATATGGTCGGAACGGCCACCCATCTCATAACCTAGTCGTGGGCTGCTTAACTTTAGTAATCGACACCAAAGTCCTGCCGCCACTGAGCTACAAGATGATAATTATAAATATTTAATTATTAAAAAAAAACATTAATACAACATAATATTTCATCGTCCCAACTCAACTATTAATTTCCAGGATAAACCAGATGTGTCCCAAGCGTTCTGTATAGACATCGCCCGTATGGTGCTAGCGCCGGAACGCGGGTTCGATGCTCGGGCGAGCCTTTCGCGGCAGGTCTGCGACGTGCTAAGCTCTGTGGGAGATATCACACCGATTGGAGTAGAAATGGCGAGGCTACTTGTGAACGAGATACATACGATTATTGAGTGAGTATCCGTTTTTTGTTTTTAATGTCATTTAGTCTCAAAATTAGTTTTTTTGACAGTTTATTTCATGAGAATTAGCCGTAATAGCGATTTGATGTCAGGCACAGCTATGTCGGTCAGACAGACGCTACAAATAATAGCCAGTCACCGCATAAGTGGCTATTTTTAACATTAGTGACTATTTCCTGCAACATGGTTCAGTAGCTTTTTTACCAAAAATTTGCCAGTACCTGCAATACTTGCCAGCATTTGGGTTCGACGCTTGGGCGAGACTGTCGCGACAAGTGTGTGACGTGCTAAGCACCGTGGCAGACATAACGCCGATTGGATTGGATTGGACGAGATTCATACAATAATTCAGTATTTATTTTTATGAGAATCAGCCGCAATAGCAGTTAGTTGTCAGTCACTGCAATATCGGGCAGCCCAGGCATAAAATATGCAGTCACCGCAATAGTGGCTATTATCTGCAACTATGGGTAGTTCCTGGCATCAGCGACTAGTCACTGTTTTACGCAAAACTAGCCAGTATGAGTCTTTTTTACTTAATAAAGTAGCCGCAACGCCCGTCATTCCAGTCGCCAGTTGCCAGTCAGTTGCCGCAATGGTGGCTATTTTTCACTGTTTTACGCATAATTGGCCGGTAGCCGCAATAAAATGTACATGTCAAATATCATAAACGATCTTCGTTTCGCTTTGATCCTAATATGGTCTGCGCTTCATACATACTCAGTGTGACTTAATATACCTACCTACTATTGTTTCAGGTTCGAATCAGCTCTAGACAAACTGGTTGACATCACAAAATGTACGGAGGGCGAGGAGTTAGTTCAGCTTCTATACGAAGAGTTCCGACTGAGAACCGATACTGACATGTTTGAGCTTGGGTGAGTCAAAATACCTTTACTATCCCACTACTGAGCATAGGTCACAAAACTCCCCCCCCCCCATTAGTGAAATAAATCGTCAGTATTGGCTCAAACCCCTCACCCTAATCTCACGTGAGATTGTTTTGCTCCATTCAACCCAGTTTCTTGCAATTTTACACTGTTTCTTGCAGAAAAAATATTACGGGTATCCTTTCATTTGGCCGAATTATTTTTCGCCAAATTTCACTTCCCAAAAAACATATCGCCGATGTTTCATTTCCCAAATGAATCTTTAGCAAATATACATTTCGCACTTTATTCATTTGGTCAAATTATCATTTAGCAAAATGTTAGTTTGTCAATTTTCATTAAGGCAAATGTTGACATAGCTTGCAAATGTTTTATTTTGGCAAATATTATATCCCAAAAAAAATTTTGCTCAAATACACAGAAACGAACTGCTGCCGGAAAAGTTGCATAGATTAGGTAATATTATTATTTACTTAATTTACCAAAACTTACTTTACAAACAGAGATCTTTCCTACAGAGTCTAGGTTAGGTTAGGTTAGAACAGTGACCACACAAAAAGCGCGAAGCCGAGCGAACGGAGCGAGCGTGTCGCGGCAGCGGCAGGCGAGCGCTTCATTAAAATTTTTGCTTCCAATAGTATATTTTCGAAACTCTTAACTTGCCACTAAAGACTTTTTAAATGTTTTTTACTTATGTAAATCGTATGCCTTGCAATATTTTGGGAAGTGCAAGTTTTGCCAAACCATACATTTGACTAAATAATATTTGGTAAAATGAAACATTGCCAAGCAATTATTTGCTAAACAATAACTTGCCATTAATAGTGTTTGCTAACTGAGAAGTTGCGAAAAGTTGTTTGGCCAAATGAAAATTTGGGAAAGATAGTTTGGGGTGTGATACTTTGGGAAACGTGTTTTGGCCAAACATTAGTAATCCAATATTACGTGATACTTGCCAAGACCCCCCCTCTCCCCCACATGAGATAAGGTGAGAATCGGCTTAACCCCCCCCTCCCCTCCCCCATCAACGACTCATGTAATTAATTAATGCCTCCTAGGTTTTTGTAAGAGATAGCCATAGTAGAGTAACGCTATCCACCTTACACCGTTATGAGATCGGCTCGATTATTATATTTTTTTATCTAAATGTCCTCGCTAAGTTCTAAATCGATTTGATAGAAGTATGTTAAAGTAATCTCTTTTCTTGTCCCTACGTTTCCATTATAATGATTAAATAAATATAATATTCAGGGTGTACAAGAGAACGGGACACTCCTTAAAACCACGTGATTAGCTGATAATATACATTAACTTTTCCTATGGGAGCAACATCGAAATCGTGATTTTATTTTCAGATGCTTCATACATTATTATCGAGGTATGCAAGCAAGTTTGTATGGAGAAGCTGAAAAGAAATTATCGATTTCGATGCTGCTCCCATAGGAAAGGTTGTTGTATATGACCAGCTGATCACGTGGTTTTAAGGAGTGTCCTATTCTCTTGTACACCCTGTATAATAATTGTTACTATCAACAAATTGTATCTTTAATAGAAGATTGTATTTTGCTCCCAATTGGTGTGCTGTTTTTAGCTTAATTATATTTATTTGTATAATAAAGACTTACTAAATTTCAGTCGATTCAGTTCGCCAGATGTGGCTCAGAGGTCAGTAGTATCATTTAATACTAAGTGCTTCGCTTGGTAACAAATATTGGTTATTTAATATACAGGGTTACATTACAAAGGGGTGCCAAATTTTAAAAATAAGAGGGGCTCTGCTATGCGGTATTTGTTGTCAATTTGAACCTCTGGTTTGCGCGGACACTCCTGCTGTTAGAAATGTACCTTACATCGAAAAGGCTAAGCTTTGTTTTCGCGCGCCATTGTGACCATTATTGCATTGAACTTTGCAGTTCTAGGTTGCACAGAGATAGTGCGTGCATATTTTTTATGAATGAGGCAAGATTATTCACGCGTACCATCTTTGAACAGCGGAAAGTAATAATAAAAATAGTTTGTTTCTTAGATCGTTTATATCGTAGATCGATTTAGTTACTGATTCTGAGTGGTCCCTGAAAATTTGGCACTCCTTTGCAATGTAACCCTGTATTTGGGAATGAAACGCGTAAACGAATTATTAAGAAGCTTTGTTCATAATTGGCTTTTGAATGTCTGTTTTCCCAATCAAGTATATTCTTTTTCTGGCGAATTGTGCAAACAAACATGGCTTCTTCTTTTATACATACTTCCTCTTCTAACTGAGTTTCTAAGTGTCTTAATTTATATTGTATACACGGTGTTACTTTGCATCCTTGCCATATTCACAGAGATAAAAGTAGGGAACAATACCTATTGTTTAGATAAACTAGAGACTCCCATAAATAAAGCACACTAAGTTTTTAGTAAATTTGGTTTTGCAGTACACATAGGAATAAACCGATTTTGTCTCGAACGGTACGCGATCACTAATCAAGTAATACGACAAAGTCTTTTGTGCCGATGAATAAGAACAGTGATGTGCATGCGCTTCGATTATTAGTGTTGTGTTTAATAGATTGTCGATAAAATAAAAAAATTCACGATTTAAAAAAAATTAGGTCTTTCTTTTTTTACTGATTTGTTATCATTGTCAGTGATATAGTTACCTTCGTAAATATGGCAAGGATGCAAAGTAACACCGTGTATGTATATTGTGTCTTTTTTCTGTCTGTCACTATTATTATTATTCTTCTTCTACTGTCAATATTATTATTTGCTTGTTAAGCTGTTAGTTTTTTTCTTTTCCTGTCTCTAGTGCCGTGCTTTTGTACCCCTAACGTCAGGGTCCCTGCTGAAAATCAGCGTCGTGATATGTCCCTGGCTGTCACGACAAATGCTGAGCGGGGGCCTTTTTGACACATTTTTTTTTCTAATCTTAATTCTTTTGTATTCTATGTATGATAGCAGCCCGTCCCGGCTTCGCACGGGGTAGACAATTATCGCTAATAGTTTCGGCAGCGCATTCGACAAAAGACATTTTAAGACTCATTTTTCTACACCTTCGGTTACATTGTTCAAATTTTACCAAGGATCTCTAATTTTTTTCAAAATGAAATGTAGCCTATGTCAAATTGAAAGAATGTAGAATTCTATTGATGAAAGAATTTTTTAAATCGGCTCAGTACTTTTTGAGCCTATTCATTACAAACATACAAAAATAGGTACAAATCTTTCCTCTTTATAATATTATTATAGATATGTGTGTCTAATAAATATTTTTCTATTTCTATTTTATTCAAAAGCCGATTATTGAATTGCATAAATTTGTTACACATTGTATATTATAACATACGCTGCTATGGCTTAACATTATTTCTAAAATATAGTACAGTCAACAGCACGTCGACCTACCCCAAAAGTCAAAAATTCTCCAAAAGATTTTCAACTTTAAGCCTGACATATAGAGTTCATTTTCAAATGAGAAAATTTGACATTTTGTTGTAGGTCGACGTGCTGTTGACTGTACATTATAATATCAAGTTACTTCAAAATTTTGTTTCAGTAGAATATTCATGGAGTACGCTGAAATGGATTCCGATATTAACACGCCTACTTTTGATGGTAAATAAATAAAATAATAAATATCGGACAACATCACATACATTGCTCTGATCCTAAGGTAAGTAGCGAAAGCACTTGTGTTATAGAAATCAGAAACAACGACGGTACCACAACACTCATACCCGAGCCAATATAGAAAAGTTCGTTTTCTACATTGACCCGACCAGGGATCGAACCCGGAACCTCAGAGATGGCGGCGCCATTTAAAGTCTGGCGTGCTCGCCTCTCGGCTACGGAGGTCGTCAATGGTATGTTTAATTTAAATTTTTTGCTTAAACTCCCGCCGACAAAGTCGCCGAAAAGAGTCTAGCGAAATATTTTGACGTGACAACGTCTTATAAATCGATAAACGCTGGTTGCACGCACGAAAAAGAGTCACGTTCCGCGTGCGAGCGAAAGCGCGGAACAAGCGAGAGAGAGGCACGATCGGTGTAAGCGTTCGGCTTGTGACGCATCTATCACTCTTCCACTCCATCGGCCGATGCGTCCGAGTAGCATCAATGTTTCTTATGACGTTATCACGTAATATTATCGTCCGTAAACCGACTTTACAGACAGACAAATATTTTTTCTTGCTATGGAGGTCGTGTCATTAAAAAGTTTGAAAAACACTGTTCGACTGATCAAATACCTACCTCCTTTGACGACCTCCGTAGCTGAGAGTCAAGTACGCCGGACTATACATGACGTCGCCATCTCTGAGGTTCCGGGTTCGATCCCCGGCCGTTATAGGTTCTATAGCCTATAAAATTAACTTATAATTAGATGTTTATGAGGATGAATAGTTGATAAAAATAAAATAAAAAATTTAACTTTTTTTAAAATTATCATGTTATCGTCACCTATATCATTTACCTATTTCGCACGTTTATTTTCTTTACGGTAAAAAAAGTCATCCAGTATATAAGGTCCGATTTTATTAGTGTACAGTCAACAGCACGTCGACCTACCCCAAAAGTCAAAAATTCTCCAATAGTTTTTCAACTTTAAGTCAGACATATAGAGTTCATTTTCAAATGAGAAAATTTGACATTTTGTGGTAGGTCGACGTGCTGTTGACTGTACATCCTGTTAACCTGTGTCTATATAGGTGAAAAGCAATCGTATCAAAATAACAACATCGACTTCATATTGCATAAACTCGTCCTATCTTCAACTCTTTCTCGCTCTGTACAAGGGGAAGGAATAAGACGAATCAGATGGTTAAACGTACCAAAGATAGGACGAGTTTATGCAATATGATGTCAATGTTGATGATTGTTTACTTTTTTTAGTTTTTATGGTACACATTTGGAAATTGGTTTTTACGATTGCTTTTCACCTATATAGTCACAGGTTAACAGGATGAACACTAATAAAATCGAACCTTATATAAGGTGTAAGTGAATTAGTGTCAGATATTTTTAGGAGTAACTTAGACTATCACATGGATCACATATAAGATAAATTTAAAATTATAGAACAAACTTTAATTCACGCACCAAGTAATATGATATTATGATGAACAGTGTAATATGATTATTTGAGTGCATGAATGTGATTCTGGAGAGATTATGAATCGGCTAGCGTCGTGTGAGTAGTCTACTTGTGGTGTTTGGGGACATGTACAGGTGATGAAGATTCTTTATTTTAAACTTTTTATTTTTTTCGATTTTTTTAAGTTTGCTCTATAATTTTAAATTTATCTTATATGTGATCCATGTGATAGTCTAAGTTACTCCTAAAAATATCTGACACTAATTAACTTACACCTTATATATATATATATATATATATATATATATATATATATATATATTATTACAGATATAACATCAGCATTCGGTAAACTAGCAAACTGGGATAAGCTGACGATCCAGCAGAAGAACGAAGCGCAAAGTGGAGGCCTACCGCAAGTGTGGGTACCAGACGAAACGTTCAAGACTTGGCTGACCGAAGGACACGGTGAGAGACTCGAAACACTATACAGGGTGTACAAAAGAATAGGAGCCTCCTTAAAACGACGTGATCAGCTGATCATATACAACAACTTTTCCTATAGGAGCGACATTGAAATCGATAATTTTTTTAGTTCCTCCATACTAACTTACTCGCATACCTCAATGATAATGTATGGAGAATAAGAAAAAGAAATCACGATTTCGATGTTGCTCCCATAGGAAAAGTTGTTGTATATGACCAGCTGATCACGTGGTTTTAAGGAGTGTCCTATTCTTTTGTACACCCTGTATACTTGACAGCTGTGAAACTTAGCGTCATTATACAATAATAGACAATATACAGCTGTGTGAAACTTTTCATTCATAAAAAATATGGATAGCAAGCCATTTTAAAACCTAGCATCAATAGTTCAAGACTTGGCTTACCGAAGGACATGGTGAGAGGCTCGAAGCACTATTCTTGGCAGCTATTAAAACCATTAAAAACCATTAAAACCATTAAAAACCATTAAACCAATTTATTTCTGTAAATAGGCTTAAACTAAGCGCTTTTACACGTCCCAATATTTTTTTCCCTACCACTGTCAAACCACATCAATAGACAATCTTAGGTAGTATGTAATTGTCAAAACTTTTATTGTGAGCCAATTTTAGACAGGTTGAGTCAGCATACAGCTTTCAAACCTAGCATCAATAGAAAATTTTCTATAACATGCTGCTGGCACACCTAGCATGAATAAGCGATCTTAACCAACATGTAGGTGTCAAACATATCACCCATAGATAATTTTTAGGGTTCCGTAGTCCTGACAAGGCACCCTTATAGTTTCATCATGTCCGTCTGTCTGTCTTTCTGTCCGTCCCAGGTTTTACTTGGAGACTGTTGACCCTGGAGAGCTGTAATTTTGTGGAGATATGTAGATCAATCACGCCGACAAAAAGGTAGCATACAATTTAGAAAAAAACAATGTTTTTGGGTAGCTCCCATAATTCCTTAGAGGAAAGCATTAAAAGTAATTGCTGAAATATATTGTGGTAAGGACGGGTAACTACGGAACCCTACACTGCGCGTGGCACGACACGCACTTGGCCGGTATTTAACATTATTTCTTCCAATACCGCTATAATACCGCTTGTATAATTAAGTCTTCTTCTATGCGTGTCGACTCACTCGGGCTTTTATATAAGTGAGGACCAAAACTCAGCCACCGATATAACGCTATTGGTGGCCTTGTAAAGATCCTCGCGTGAGCAGGAGTACGGACACGCAGGGCATGTTAGGAGATGTGTCTTTGTCTGGTGGGATATGCCACATAGACATGCGTTCTCCAAGCTGTAACCCCACCTGTGCATGTTCTCCTTGCTTCGGTCTACTTGTGTCCGTAGTCTTTTTAGGGACTTCCAGGTTGCCCAAGGTAGGTCATGTTAATTAAGTGACATTTGATATACTTAAGCATACATAAGTACGATAAAAGTTTAAATGAAACTACTTTTACGGATTATTTCGCGATTTATTAACATTTTATTTAACCTGACGTTCGTGGTCACAGGTAGACTAAGGTGTTATTCGTCTTTACAATATTTTGAAAAAATATAAACTACCGTCACTCAGTTAATATTAATTTGTGTTCCTATCTACGCAAAAAGAGCTAACTGTATCTAGAGGTCTTGCAGTGCGGGGCCTAGCATGGGATTTCGTTAAAACAGGATCCCATGCTGGTGGTATTTTCCAACCATCTTCTCTGTTGAAATTCGGGTGTCTTCTAATTTCAATTGCCTCCCGTAACATGCGAGGAACAAATCGTCGTTCTCTTGCAAGGACTTTAGGCTGGTCAAATCGTATGAAATGGTTGGGTGTATCTAAGGCATGTTCACACACTGCAGACTTAGTATTCCGTCTATGTTTGATGTCGGCTATATGTTCTTTTACCTGCACGCACGCAATGTTAATAAATCGCGAAATAATCCGTAAAAGTAGTTTCATTTAAATGTATCGTGTTCGCGTAAATAAAAGACAACGATAAAAGTTCTTAGTACTGGAGGATGACCAAAATACAAAGATGACTGAGTTGGTTGCGTGGTTTCTTCTAATCACCCTCCAATATGTAGTCCCTGGAGGCCTAATACGTAAGCGCATCGTTCGGTCGGTCGTATAATCCGATCAAATTAAAACATCCATTCCCCGTATCAAAGGTTTGACAATTTATGAACAATTGAAATTGGTCGGATTTTTTACATGGCTAGATTGAGTTGGTCATATTTTATCAAAGGATTGACACATGAGACTGGATAATTTAATTTGTTAGGTTTTTTACGACCGAACGAAAGATCCACTTTTGTGCTGAAGCGTATACTACCATCGCTCCAGGGACTACATATTGGAAATCTTTATTTTAGGAGGTATATACGAGGTCGGAAAGCATTTAATTAATATTTTTTATTAATATCTTCTCTATAATATAAAAATGAATCGCAAAATGTGTTGGTAAGCGCATAACTCAACAATGTCTAGCCCAATTTGGCCAATATTTTTTTTTAAATGTTCGTTGAAGTTCAATGATGGTTTTTACGGCGAGAAAAATTCGAATAATTGCCGGAAAAACCATAAAAACAGCCCTTTTCTTTTTCCCATACAAATGTTTTCTAACTAAAACGTAGTCAATTTGAGCTTTATTGCTTTTATATAAAGTTCATATTAAATTACAAGCACTCACTGTTGTCTAAGCAATGTAGGTGTGTTCCTAACGACAAAGATCATATCTATCAAAACAGTGTGCGTGGTGTGCGTTGGAGCACAGAATACATCGTTGGAGGAGTTTTATTTAATGTCGCGTTCCGAAACTCACGTTTCTTATGAATTACTTTAGAACCTTAAAAGATCTACGAAGCAATCAAATTAATTCATCCATTCCCCCATATCAAAGGTTTAACAATTTATGAACAATAATTGAAAAGGATCGGATTTTTTACACGGCTAGATTGAGTTGGTCATATTTTATCAAAGGATTGACACATGATACTGGCCAATTTAATTTGTTAGGTTTATACGACCGAACGAAAAATACACTTTTGTGCTGAAGCGTATACTACCATCGCTCCAGGGACTACATATTGGAAATCTTTATTTTAGGAGGTATATACGAGGTCGGAAAGCATTTAATTAATATTTTTTATTAATATCTTCTCTATAATATAAAAATGAATCGCAAAATGTGTTGGTAAGCGCATAACTCAACAAAGTCTAGCCAAATTTGGCCAATTATTTTTTTTGAATGTTCGTTGAAGTTCAAGGATGGTTTTTACGGCGAGAAAAATTCGAATAATTGCCGGAAAAACCATAAAAACAGCCCTTTTCTTTTTCCCATACAAATGTTTTCTAACTAAAACGTAGTCAATTTGAGCTTTATTGCTTTTATATAAAGTTCATATTAAATTACAAGCACTCCCTGTTGTCTAAGCAATGTAGGTGTGTTCCTAACGTCAAAGATCATATCTATCAAAACAGTGTGCGTGTGTGCGTTGGAGCACAGAATACATCGTTGGAGGAGTTTTATTTAATGTCGCGTTCCGAAACTCACGTTTCTTATGAATTACTTTAGAACCTTAAAAGATCTACGAAGCAATAATAACCGATTTGGTGGTGCAATGATTTTATTAGCAGGAGATTTTCGTCTAACATTGCCAGTAATTCCACGATCAACGCCAGCTGATGAAATCAATGCATGTCTAAAGGCCTCCAATTTGTGGAAACATGTCAAAGTACTACATTTAAGCAAGAATATGCGTGTCGAGTTGCAAAATGATTAATCTGGAAACATATTCTCTAAACAACTCATTGACATTGGTAATGGCAAATTTCCTATAGACATGTTGACTGGCTGCATTAACTTTCCTCAAAGTTTTTGTCAGTTAACGCAATCAAAAGATAAACTTATTCAGAAGGTGTTTCCAGATGTTTCTCAAAATTACAGAAACCATGATTGGTTGAGGGAACGAGCTATATTGGCTGCAAAAAACATAGATGTAAATTAATTAAATTTCAAAATTCAAGAACAAATTACAGGCGAATCGAGGATATATAAATCAGTTGATTCGGCTACTAACCAAGATGATGTGGTCAACTATCCACCGGAATTTTTAAACTCGCTGGATTTGCCAGGATTGCCACCTCACAATCTTCAATTAAATGTTGGATCTTCTCCGCGTTTTTGCAACGGTACACGGTTAGCGATAAAAAAATTACTAAACATCGTGATAGAAGCAACTATACTCAAAGGAAAGTATAAAGGAGAAGATGTTCTCATACCGTGCATCCCAATGATTCCGACTGATGTGCCATTTGAGTTTAAACGACTACAGTTTCCAGTGCGGCTTGCTGTTGCTATGACCATAAACAAGTCCCAGGGGCAATCACTAAGTGTTTGTGGTATTAATCTAGAAAATCCATGTTTCTCACATGGTTAATTGTATGTTGCCTGTTCCCGTGTTGAAAAACCATCAGATTTGTTTGTCTATAAAAAAAAAACTGCCACATTACAAATCTTTATGACAGGACGAAGTCTGTCGGGTCCGCTAGTACCTTATAAATTTAAATGAAATAAAAATACATTTCACATGTTTTTCTGATCAACAGTGGCAAACTCAAAATCCTGGTTCAACAAGATGCTAAGTGCATACCGCGATGAGTGCAAGCAGGACAGCCTGCGGTGGCTGAGAGAGACTGACAGATGGCCGAGGCGACAATTTGATATTTCTGTCGTAAGTATTATTACGTTTAGGTTGGATTCGATCAAGGTGGAGTAACATATAACTCGAGGGTCTATCTATCTATTCAGCCTATTGCAGTCCACTTCTGGACGTTTGCAGCCCCACAAAGAGCGCTAAAGAGCACGATCTCCCGCTTTTTTTTAATCCAGCCACTGCCAGACATCTTCCTTAGGTCATCGGTCCATCGGGCTGTAGGGCGTCCTACACTACGTTTGCCAAGGCGTGGTCTCGACTTGAGAACCCGTTTACTCCACCTTACATCGGTTCTGATGTGGCCAGCCCACTGCCACTCGAGGGTTAACCACTGCTAAACCTCGAAATAAGTTAATTTAAAATTTTATTAACCACACATCTAAATGAACGAACATATTTTTATACGGTTAATGAAAAACGTGTTTCTCTCGAAATTGACACTTGTCGCATAGAAACTGACAAGATGTCAATAATTGGCATTGACACTCTCTGGTCCTACAAAATTGAATGGTTGAGGCATTTCAAGACAACCTAGAAGAAGATGAATTTCATAACTTTTGGTAGGTTTATACATTCGTTCATCATTCACACTTGAACCATAGAACAATAATATTGAGAGCTGTGTGTGCCATGAGTAAGTTGGAACAATGAAAACGAAACGAGTAAAGATAAATAAACGAATTTGAATTTGAATTTGAATATTCTCATAAGCTAAACTGGGATAACTTAATGTTTCGTCGTATCCAGCCTTAAACATACAGGGTTACATTGCAATGTAGTGCCAAATTTTCAGGGACCACTCAGAATCAGTAACTAAATCGATCTACGTATAAACGATCTAAAAAACAAACTTTTTTTATTACTATCCGCTGTTTAAAGATGGTACGCTTGGAAAATCTTGTCTCATTTATAAAATACGCACGCACTATCTCTGTGCAACCTAGAACTGCAAAGTTCAATGCAATAATAGTCACAATGGCGCGCGAAAACAAACCTTAGCCTATTAAACCTTGCATGGAATTGCTTAAAACATTTTTTTTTAAACCTTAGCCTTTTCGATGTAATATATCTGTATTTCTAACAGAAGGAGCGCCCGCGCATATCAAAGGTGAAAATTGACAACAAAATTTGGCACTACTTTGCAATGTAACCCTGTATAAGACGCTATCTACGAACTAAAACCTTTTTACCCGACTACGGCGAAACCAAAAGGAAGGATAATGATTTTGGTAGTATATGTATGTTTGACGTATGATATTAAATTTCTGACTTGTCCATACTATTTATATGCCTAAGTTAACATAGGCTAGTTTTGGCTTGATATACCGTTTACCAAACACCCTGTATGTTCCTTGTAGGTGACAGAACTGATAAACGAGAGCGATTGGAGCCAGGAAGAGAAAGAAGTAATATCTCGCTGCGACATACGCCCCTCTGATTGCCTTATAGAATGGGCGGCGAGGCTTATGATTAGGTAACGTTATTTGTGGAAACAATTTATTATTATAAATAAAATAAATATTGGACAACATCAGATACATTGCTCTGATCCTAAGGTAAGTAGCTAAAGCACTTGTGTTATAGAAATCAGAAACAACGACGGTACCACAACACTCAGACCCGAGACAATATAGAAAAGTTCGTTTCCTACATTGACCTGACCGGGGATCGAACCCGGAACCTCAGAGATGGCGACGCCATATAGTCCGGCGTACTCGCCTCTCGGCTACGGAGGTCGTCTTATTATTTATTACTTTAATTTTACTTTAGGAATCTTTAAGCTATATGAGGTCGCTTTATATAAACTGGTGAAACTTTAACAGAACTTCTAATTATTTTTAAAAAACCGGGCCATATCATTTCCTATCGTGTGGTGTCGGCACGTTAAAAGAATAGCACCACCCCTTCTCTTCCTATGGGTGTCGTAAGAGGCGACTACAGGAGAACCGCCACAAGAAGACGGACAGCAGCGTCTCCTCTCCACCATTGGCCAAACTGCGATCGCCAACCCGCCTGCCAAGCGTGGCGATTATGGCTAAATCCTCCTTTTGGAGAGGCCCGTGTCCAGCAGTGGACTGATATAGGCTGGTGATGATGATGATGGGTCATATCATTTTCGTTCTTAAAAACGGTCTAGGTTTCATTTTTATTTTTCCTAACAAAAAAAAGAAATATATTTTTAAGAGCATCCTGTCTAGTCTGAGACATCCCTACGTCATCGCCTCTGTCTCTCTTATTTCAATCGTGCCCCACTCTTCCCTCTGTTCATTCAGCAAGCAGCACAGGGTGTTTTATTTTACGTTGAAATCATTTTTGAAATAGTTTTTGGCGTTTTTTTTTCGAAAACTAGCGTATAATTTTTTCTTATTTTTAACAAAAATTATTCGTTTTGTTTTTTTAATTGCTCTTAAAATTTCACCAGTTTATAAAAAGCAACCTTGTATACATTGCAAAGGGGTGCCAATTTTTCAGGGACCACTCAGAATCAGTAACTAAATCGATCTACGATATAAACGATCTAAAAAACAAACTATTTTTTTGTAACTTTCCGCTGTTCAAAGTTGGTACGCGTCAATAATCTTGTCTCATTTATAATAAAATACGCACTCACTATCTCTGTGCAACCTAGAACTGCAAAGTTCAATGCAATAATAGTCACAATGGCGCGCGAAAACAAACCTTAGCCTTTTCGATGTAAGGTACATTTCTAACAAATACAATATGCAGTGCACCTCTAGATCTTATTTTTAAATTTGGCACGACCTTGTAATGTAATCCTGTATAGACTAGCTGCTGACCGCGACTTCGCTCGCACAGTCTTAAGTTTATTCAATACAGGGTGTACAAGAGAACAGGACACTTCTTAAAACCACGTGATCAGCTGGTCATATACAACAACTTTTTCTATGGGAGCAACATCGAAATCGAGTATTTTTTTTCACCTGCTCCATACAAAATTACTCGCCTACCTCGATGATAATGTATGGAGCTTCTGAAAATAAAATGGTTTCGATGTTGCTTCCATAGAAAAAGTTGTTGTATATGACCAGCTGATCACGTGGTTTTAAGGAGTGTCCCATTCTTTTGTACACCCTGTATATCCCACAGGAACATTTAAACGGGATAAAAGTCCCTATATGCTAATCCAGATCATATTCTATATGTGTGCAAAATTTCATCTAGATCTGTTCAGCCGTTTACGCGTGATTGAGTCACAAACATTAAAGTAAGAATTTTGAATTTCGCCAACTGCCTGAAACGTTCCCTCTAAACTTTTTTATTCTATAAACACTACCTCATAATATATCGAAGATATAATAGAATACGGCCAAATGCGAGTCGGACTCGCGCACGAAGGGTTCCGTACCATTATCTATAAAAACGACCAAAAAAAATTCTGTTTGTTATATGGGAGCCCTCATAAATATTTATTTTATTCTGGTTTTTAGTATTTGTTGTTATAGCGGCAACAGAAATACATCATCTGTGAAAACTTCAACTCTATAACTATCACGGTTCATGAGACACAGCCTGGTGACAGACAGACAGACAGACGGACAGCGGAGTCTTAGTAATAGGGTCCCGTTTTACCCTTTGGGTACGGAACCCTAAAAATAGACAACAATCCTGCCTCATTATAATACAATTAAGTTTGCATATTATGTTGTATCTGTAATCTGCAGACAATATAAATTTTATTCTATCTAAATCATTGATTTGTTACCAGGAGGGCGTACGCGGTAGAGCAGGACAACGACGATACGAGCATATTGTCGTCTCGCTCGCACGAGCTCAAATGGTGTAAGATCGCTAATGATAGAGGGCTGCCGCATCTGGCGATCAATTGCGCAGACGTCAACTCTATGTACGTTTATTTTACGTTATATTATCACCATAATTTCAGCGATAAAATTTACTGTATAATCATCGTTTTATACAGAGTGAGAGAATGGGACACTCCTTAAAACCACGTGATCAGCTGGTCATATGCAACAACTTTTACTTTGGGAGCAACATCGAATTCGATGAATTTTTTTTTAGCTTCTCCATACAAACTTACTCGCATACCTCGATGATAATGTATGGAGCATCTGAAAATAAAATCACGATTTCGATGTTGCTCCCATAGGAAAAGTTGTTGTATATGACCAGCTGATCACGTAGTTTTAAGGAGTGTCCCATTCTTTTGTACACCCTGTATATAAAACTACATTAAAAAATCCTTTTGATAAAAACGAAAAGAGTGCATGTACAGTAAACAGCACGTCGAGTTACCCGAAAAGTTAAAAGTTCTCCAATAGATTTTCAACTTTAAGCCTGACATGTAGAGATCATTTTTAAGTAATAAAATTTGACGATTTGTGGTAGGTCGACGAGCTGTTGTCTGTACTTCAGAACCTGCCTACCTTGCACTTACTAATTATGTCTTGTAAAAAGTACCCATTTCCTGTAAAAAATCAGTGCGATTTGATTCTGAAATAGAATACATTTATTTGACACACATTTAAAGCACAATTACAAATTATATGATGTAATTTTGATATGATATCATATTATAAAGATATCATATCATCATATAATGTAAAATGTTGGTATCTTCTTATCTAATAATCATATCATCATCATCTCAGCCTATTGCAGTCCACTGCTGGACGTAGGCCTTCCCCAAAGAGCACCAAAGAGCACGATCTCCCGCTTTTTTCATCCATCCATATAATAATAATTAATCATATCATAATTATATCATATTATACAAATGGTGTATGATCGCGAACGATAGAGGACTACCTCATTTGGCGATCAATTGCACTGACGTCAACTCTATGTATGTATATTTTACGTTATTATCTTCATTATATACAGGGCTATTTGAAAAATATCAACAACCTCGCACGACTAGATAGCTAACATCATAAACAACATTTGTTCTACGAGTTTTATCGTAACTCAATACATTAATTAAAAATGATTTTTCGAGCTTTTATTGTACTGTAGTGACATTTGTAAGTCTATGTTAGGCGCGCTCGCACCCTCCCCCGCCCCGCCCGATGTGAAGCGCACAGAGATAAGAACATTTAGACGTAAAATTACATTAATATTTATTTTTATATGATAGTCAAATGTGTCAAATTATCTCAAGTCGTAGAACAAATGTTGTTGTGTATGATGTTAGCTAGATAGCTAACATTACACACAACAACATAATACAAAAGTATTTTTTTAAATAACCCTGTATATAAAACCACATAAATAATCCTTTTGAAAAATAGATATTAAAAATTAAAAGATTATTAATTGACAAGGGTGCATGAACTCCATAACCTACCTAGCTCGCACTTAATAATAAAAAATAATAATTATGTCTTTAAAAAGTGCCTATTTACTGTAATAAATCAGTGCGATTTGATTTTAGTGAAATTAATTTTAATTCGTTACTCTAAGGACCTGTTCACAATGGATAAGTTCTGCATTAGTTCTGACTGAATAAGCTATATTTTAATTATCTGAAGGATAAACATGATTTTTGATAAATTTTTGACACGATTTTCAAGCACTTACTTACATATGTCCTCTTTATATTTTTATCTTTTACATAACTTTACGGTCGATGCTTGGGATTTCGTTAAAGGATAAAATCCGAAATGAGATCATCAGGCAGAGGACTAAAGTAACGGACATAGTCCAAAAATGTAGCAAGCTTAAGTGGCAGTGGGCTGGCCACATCTGTCGCAGAACCGATGAAAGGTGGAGTAAACGGGTTCTCGAGTGGAGACCACGCCTAGGCAAACTTAGTGTAGGACGACCACCAGCTCGATGGACCGACGACCTTAGGAAGATGGCTGGCAGTGGTTGGATGAAAAAAGCGGGAGATCGTGCTCTTTGGCGCTCTTTGGGGGAAGGCCTACGTCCAGCAGTGGACTGCAATAGGCTGAGATGATGATGATGACATAACTTTATCTGTACATTGTGTAACAGGCCCATATACTGCTAAAATACCTTAAGACTTAAAAAAATTAAATTAAAACTGATAAGATGCCCTTATTTCATTTTAATACTCACATAGTAGCAGTTTTAATTTTGAATTGTGTGCATTTTAGAGGTAGAATTTTAACAATGACCAACATTTTACATTATATGATATCTTTATAATACCTATGATATAATTATGATACGTAGATACCAACATGTTTCATTATAAATGATAATACGATATGTTTATAATATGATATAATAATGATATGATATGATTATAGATACCAACATGTTACATTATATGATGATATGATATGATATCTTTATAATATGATATGATATAATTATAGACACGCAGATTTCAATGAGATGTCGTGGCAGATAGAGAGAGTGCGTGCTATGAGGACTGTTGGATTGAACAGCAACAACTTAAACATGCTGAGGGATGCCCTTTCGATTCTCGGTACGTATATACAGATATGAAAATAGGCAATGAAACTAATTTATTTAGTAGATAAAATTTTGTTTAGCCTTGTGGTCGACTGTTAGAGACATACTGGTTGCCGCTATAACATCAAACACTAAAAACAGTATAAAATTATGTTTTTTTTTGCCGTTTTTATAGATAACGGTGGATAACCCTTCGTGCGCGAGTCCGACCCGCAATTAGCTTGTTTTTATTATTTTATATTTGCTTTCAAACTATTGCGAGCTTGCTACATGAGTCATGGCCATGTTGACTTGCAAAAAATGCTTCTAGCGTTAAGTCATCCTTTTCAACAATTGACAAAGGTTTGCCCAATAAATAAATGAAGTATTTATTAACTTATTTAAACTTTATTGCACAGATTTAAAAAAAACAACATTCAATAGGTGGACTTAATGCCATGAGGCATTCTCTATCAGTCGACCATTAAGCTAAACGGAGACGTTTTGTGGGCGGCGCGATAAAGACATACAAATTTAAAAATATTTAATTAATAAATTTAAAAATATTTAATTAATAAAATCACAAACTACATAAAAATACATAAACTAAATACTATCAGTATGTATGTGATAAGTTATTGAGGTATATTTCGTTTCAGAGTCGAAATTAGCTTGTATAAGTGAATCTTCTGAAAACGAGGTTTTAATGTGGAACAAACTAACCGCCGAGGTTCAACAGGACTTAGGGTGTAAGTATAGATATTTAGAATAGCGAAACATGTAAAATTCTGTTGGAAAATAAACAGAGAACATGATTTTTTTACTATGGGATTTGGTGCTATGTAAAAGTTGGAAGAATAAATGATTATGAATGTATCGATCGCTGATTAAATAATTTTAAGACCCCAGTTTTTGATATATTAATTTAAAAAAAAAACAAAAAATATTTTGGCTTCTAAATAGCAACATTATCCTATGATACTTTGTTGTGTAAAAAAAAGAGGAAGTTTGTTTGACGTTTCGTAAGCGGCAGTGCCTATCTGTCATTGTTTTTCCTGATTTTTAACAAACTAAATAATGTAATTATAATCAATCAATTAATCAATCAATCATTTATTTGCGCCAAACATGGTATAACGTAACTTATACTATAACGTTAACTTACAATAAAAAGAATCACATATTTGGGCTACACAAATTAGCATGGAAATGTCAGGGTATAAATAACTAATGACTTGGCAGCATGGCCGTAGATCTTTGCCGGTATAAGGTGGAAAAAAAAACTGACATTTATTATTTTTGTCGATGAAATTCGATATCGAACTTAATCATAACGGGTTAGAAGTATAGCCCCTATCGCATTGTATATGTCGTAGCCCGATCTTAAAATTGAAGACTTCATGATGTGGCCGGCCATTTCATAAAATGATCGTATTTCATAAAACGTCCAAACAAAACTGACCATATCGTTTAAACGTCAATGTTTGATGATATGTCAATCAACGTTTGGCCATATCATTAATTTAGGTATAAATACGTTTATAAGTTACTGGAATTCGTTTTAATATTATTTGGGCAATAGATAAATAAAACATTATAAATATTTGTAATTTTAAAAGGAAACTAATAAATAAAAAGATTTAAATAACCAAACTAACCTCCAAATTACGTGTCGAACTCCACAATAATTTGACGTTGCGCCTTTTTTCGAGTGACTATGATAAAAATCCCCTAGCTTGATGTCTTAACGATAATTCACTTCAATTTAATCTTCTATTTACACTTATTATTTACTTTCACAATTCACAAAAACAGAATAATAATGGCCCGCCGCCATGTTGTACCACAATTACAATGCGACATCAGCGCCTCTACCGGTGGATAATATAACTGTTTTAAGATATGACCACCAACGTTTGGCCTTTTCATGAAGTAGTCGGTCATATCGTCAAACGCTGACTGAATTATTGATCTGGCCTATCAACATCATGATGTGGTCAGCGAGTACTGTGCCGCATCATGAAAAACGACCATTTTATGAAATGGTTGGCCACACCATGAAGTGATTAATTCTAAGATCGGGCCACGACATATATATGCATCTGATTCTCTCTAATTATAACAGGCCTCATAAAAGTCATGACGTGTTTTCAGCACTAACGAGTATTGATATGCAAAATATCATTAACGAACTAGAAACATCTAAGTCGTGGCGAACTGTCAACAAAGTAGTCTTAGACAAGAAAGAGCTCAGTTCTTTGTACGAAATGGCTATCACATTCTATGGCGATATATCTACAGATGGTAAGTTTTCATATCATATCATATCATATCATCATGCCTATTGGAGTCCACTGTTGGACGTGATCTTAGGGAAAAAGCGCCAAGGAGCATGATCTCCCGCTTTTTTCATCCAGCCACTGCCAGCCATCTTGCTACGGTCGTTGGTCCATCGGGCGGGGGGGGGGCGTCCTACACTACGTTTGCCAAGTCGAGAACCCGTTTACTCCACCTTTCATCGCTTCTGCGACAGATGTATTTATGATTTAAATTAAACTAAAAAAGCTTTTATGTAGCCGGCGTCTGTAGCATCTCCTTGGATGGCACCGACTCTGAAGTCTGACAAGGTGTAGCGTAGAGTAGGGTGTCAGTCAGCTATTTTTAAAAGTCGGTGTGGACGTAAATGTTTATACTTGACTGGCACCGACTTTTAACTGGTGTGGCGTTACTTGTCACAGACTAGTGTCAGTTCTTTTTTGAGTCGGTGCAAACGAAAATATTCCATTACCTTGGCTGGCACCGACTCTGACCTGGTGTGGCATCTCGTAGTGCAGGATACCCTCAGTTATTTTTAAAGTCGGTGCAATCGTCAATTTGCTGTCTCCTTAGCTGGCACCGACTCAGATCTGCTGCCATGTATTAACAATTGTATCGATTTTTAGAACCGTGGGAACAGAACGAACTACTAAACAATATGGCCGATCTAGTGGGATACATGATCGAGTTAGGTCTGATACTAAAGGCAGAGATGTTCCTGGCCGTGATATTTAACAAGCTAGATGAATTTACGGCTGAAATTAACGAAGGAACTGCTAGAAATATTATGGAGAAGGTAAGAATCAGTAATTTGAAATACTATTCGGCGGAATGATGGCGCTGTCGGACCAACCGACCAGTTCTGTAACTGCAGCATTCAAGGTTACGTCTCGACAAACCCTATGATTGAAGCCAGGGTTGTCGATTCCATGTTTCAGTTATCCTTTTAAGTATAATTTTGAAGTTTAATATTATCTTATACTAGCTGTTTTCCCGCGACTTCGCCCGCGTAAATTATAGCATATGACACTCTCGTATAATATAGGTTCCAGTAGGTGAAAGAATTTTTGAAATCGATCTAGTACTTTCGAAGCCTATTCAATGCAAACAAACAAACAATCAAATCTTTCCTCTTTATGATATTAGTATAGATTAACCTAGGTAGTGTGGTGTGTAATTTCAAAAATAATATTAAATAATCATCTCGGTAATAATTATAATTTCTCAGATCTCTCTCCTACCGCATCTACACGACATTTCCCTAGAACAAGTCAAACTACATTCAGCCCGCTTTCCCTCCTCCCTGCATCCCCCCCTCCCCCACGCGGAGGGGGAGACCTGGAAGCAGTTCCAGCTGGTCTGTGATCTGAGGTACTCGTTGATGAAGCGGTGTGAGGGTCTGAGGAGGGAAGTCAATGGTGAGTTATCCTATTGTAAAGATGTTATAACTTATAATTTGAAGCTTCCCCCCCCCCGTCTTGCAGGGGGGTGGACAGCTGGAAGCAGTTCCAGCTGGTGAGGGAATTCAATGGTAAGTGATAATGTTATTATAAACAAGTTATAGTTTGACGCTTGCCCCCACCCCCTTCTCCTTTCTGTCCTGCATCTGTATGCCAGATGTCCGGGGACACCTGGAAGCAGTTCCAACTAGTCAGTGATCTAAGATACTCGTTCTGAAGACAGTGCGAGGGTCTGGGGCGGGAAGTTAATGGTGAGTTATCCTAAAATGTTAAAGTTTAAAACTTCCCCCGCCCCCTCCTTCCTGCTGGAGATATCTGTAAGCAGTTCCACCTGATCTGTGATCAGATACTCATTGTGGAGACGGTGTAAGGGCCTGAGGACGGAAGTCAATGGTGAGTGATGATGTTATTGTAAACTTGTTATAGTTTGAGGCTTTCCCTGCATCATCTGGACAGCTGGAAGCAGTTCCCGCCAGACGGGGAGGGAGCAGCTGAAAGCAGTTCCAGCCGGTCAGTGACTTAAAGTACTCTTTTATAAAGTGGTGTGAGGTTATTAGAAGAAAGGTGAATGGTGAGCTATATTTGTATATGCTGACTATAATTCGACCCATGTACACAAGGAACATACGACGTGGTAAAGGTTGCAGGAAGCCGCTGGAAGTCACAGGGGGAGGCCTATGTTCAGCTGTGGACGTCCTGTGGCTAGAATGATAATGATATTCCAACATATTGATTCCTAGTTGTCTTAGCAAAGTTAGGACAAATGTTTTATGAATGTATATTAATATTAAAGTGCTATTGACAGGGATTAAGAGATTTTGTTGTTTTATTCTTTTTTAAGCGCACGAAAAGGGCTTGAACAGAATAAATAACGATTATTAAGTGAATTTAAAGAATGCGACTCTAGGGTAGACTATGGCTATATTGTTTGTGATTTTTTTTAAATTAATGATTATGTTTGTTCAAGCCTATTTTTAGTAATCATATTTTGCAATATTAGAATAAGCAAAATAAATTATTAAAATTATAATTGTAATTGTAATTTGTCTGGTGTTAAAATTACAATTGTAATTGTAATTTTAAATGTAATTATGATAATGAATTGTATTCGTTACTATATTTTTTGTGTTCTAGATCCGACGAAATGGAAGAAATCGTTCGACCTCTTAAAAGATAATATATTCGAGAACCCATACGCAGTGGAAAGTACGGAGTGCAATGTACTCTCGAAATACAAACTTGATTTGTATCTCATTGAGGATTACGGTATGTAGAAACGATTAATTTACAGGGTGTACAAGACAATAGGTCACGCCTTAAAACCACGTGAACAGCTGGTCATATACAACAACTTTTTGTATGGGAGCAACATCGAAATCAAGGATTTTTTTAGCTGCTCCATTGGCGACCTACGTAGCCGAGAGGCGAGCACGCCAGACTGTATGGCGTCGCCATCTCTTGAGGTTGCGGGTTCGATTCCCGGTCGGGTCAATGTAGAAAACGAACTTTTCTATATTGTCTTGGGTGTTGTGGTACCGTCGTTGTTTCTGATTTCTATAACACAAGTGCTTTAGCTACTTACCTTAGGATCAGATCAATGTATGTGATGTTGTCCAATAAATTTCTATAGTTATTGTTTGTTAAGTTAAGCACTAATTGTTAAGTTCTTGAAGAAAGGAATTAATATCTTACATAAAATAGGCAAGGCTGAGATGATGATGATGATAAAGAGGTAAAGAATTTTCTAGACGTGTCTCGGAATACCAAGATCAGATCTTGTTTCGATTAATTTATTTATTTATTATTTATTATACTTTTTGATAATCTACCTGATAGACAAAGAAAAAAGATAGTCGTCGTCCATATTGTGTTTTTACCGAAATATATAAAGGTGTAACATAATACACGCAAATCCTCGTCAGGCCTGATTCTGGTGCTCAAATACAACCATTTTTATTACGGGACCAACATTGACATCTCAAAAAAAATGACTACTTACTCTATACAAACTAATGTCAGCCGATCGGAAATTTTGTATGGGGAGATGTTTTTTTTGCGATTTCGATGTCGGTCCCATAGTAAAATTTGTTATAGTTGAGCACTCGAATCAGCCCCTAGAAGGTTTTTTATTTATTATGTTACACCTTGTATTATTAATTTCAATATATGAAATTCTAGATTCCTCCGGAACCCAACAAAGAACATCAACGCTAAACAAAATAATAACAGAACTGTACAAAAAGACTCCGCCCCGCGCAACCCTACGTCTGTCCCAGCTCTGTCCCGCTCTAGCTAAGTATTCTTATAGCGGGAGCGAAAGGGACGCCTATATGTCTAGATTACTAGGGCTGGGGCGGCTTGGTGTTGTGAAGTTTCATGAAGAGGTACGTTTATGAGACATTTTATTATTGATAAAATAAATTTATTTCTGAAAATAAACATTAATTCGGTATGTAAAAAATAATGCCTTTGCTAATTCCAAATCCATTCGGAGATTTTAAGCTTGTTAACTGTATTTTGCTATTTACATCACTTAGAATTACAAGTTGACGTTTGTTTTTACAAAAATACAAAAATGAATTTGCCATTCATACGACCTCTAATCACGGAGAAGCTTACATCTGACGTCACAGAGTCTGCGTGTGTTTGTCCCGTGTCTGTGCATAAAGAACGCCACTGACGGATTTGAATGATAAAGTTGCCAATTTGAATGACAGCTAATGTCAAATGTGAATGTTTGAATGAAGTTACGTTATACAGGCTTACAAAATACGTCATGTCATGAGGTCTAAATTTTCAAAAAAATATATAAAAATTAATAACTGTTTAACTGTTTTTTCTTCAAATTAGTTTCTATTAATTGGTTTCAACTTTCATTAAAAAATAGCCCTAAAATCATTTTACAGGCCGAATTAGGCACTTATATTTTCCAATATATTATTTTATCCTACCTCTGCTTCTGCATCTATCAATTTCGATTGTCAACAGGGAGGGGGGGGGGGGGGGGTTGACAAAGAGTGACATTATGTGTCACCCCGTGATCCCGGAAATTTAGAACCCCTCCCCTAGGTATTTTTACCTAGGTGAAGGGTTCTGAATTTTATATATTATAAAATTCGTGTGTCATAATTTATGTATGGCCCATCATTTAATCAAACGAACTTCTTTATTTTTTTAACAATATTTTCCAGGTATCAGTATTCCTAGACGCTGTCACCAGGCCGGTAGTACTATCGGTGCTACTGACAGACGGGACGACCCGCAGATATATACATAAAACTGGGGACAGACTGAGGGTGGATCAATCTGCTCAGAGGGTGGCTGCGACCTTCAAGGAAATAGTAGGGGGTGAATTTTTAGGGTATTCGGTGAGTGTTACGATAAAACCTAATTGATCCTTTAGTGGGCTATGCGCTGTTTGCAGTGTGCCTCGCTTCCAACCGGCCTATCTTGAAGTCACTGGGGGAGGCCTATGTTCAGTGGACGTCCGCCGGCTGAAATGGTGATGATGATGATAAAGAACTAAACTAAAATGGGTTATGTGCAGTTCCTCCCATTCGCATTTCGTCCCCCGTTCACAATTTATCCTTTTCGCACTTAGTCCGATTCGCGATTGGTCCCATTCTAAAATAAATTATTTTACTTATTGGGTCTGGGTGTTGTGGTACCGTCGTTGTTTCTGATTTCTATAACACAAGTGCTTTAGCTACTTACCTTAGGATCAGAGCAATGTATGTGATGTTGTCCAATATTTATTTATTATTTATTTATTATTTACTGAATTATACATGTTTTAGTTTCTATTGTATATCCGAGTCAAACTTTACACGGAATAAACTGCGAATGGGACGAACTGCGAATAGGACTAAGTGCGAATAAGACAAATTGTGAACGGGGGACGAAATGCGAATGGGACGAACTGCGCATAACCCATTTTAGTTATCATCATCAAATGATCACCTGATTAACCATCTGTCTGTCTGTCAAGAGCGTTTTTATCAAAAACGCGTTAAGGTTTCAAATTAAAATTACTTTAAAATACTAAATATCCTAATTCCGAAGTGTTTTTTTTAAATATTAAAAATAAACCCGAAGTATTGCATTAACATTCTTAGGCATTTGCTTTAACTACTTACCTTAAGATCTGTCCCCCTAGGATGAACAACAAAACACGATATTAGAATAGTTTGATACGAGATTGCTACCATGTAGGTATCGTATGTGCAAAAACCGGAAACAACAACAAACTGCTGTTTCGCGGTCAGATACAGTTAGTGTTGTGTGTCGAGAACAGGTGCGAGAAAATAGTGAGTTTGTAGACAATGGTACCGGCGCGTGCAATAAAAGACAGCGAAAGAGGGTAGACCGATATGTTTGCTCTTAACAACTTACCCGCAAGATCTTCAGTTACTCCGTGATCTTGGCGCTTGCAACAGTGCCGAAATATCGGGAACTCAAAAATAAGGTTACATGGTAGCAATCTTGTAACAAACTATTCTAATGTTACTGACCATGAAAGAAGAAGAAAAACACGATATGATAATTATGATGTAGCGATTTATCGGCACCCAACTGTCAAAATATGACATAGCCGCCATCTTGAACTTTTATGGTAACAGCATAGACTTAGGATTCGCTACGTAACAGGGAGCATGTCCGTGCTGGTGACGTTACGGACAATTGTCAATTGTTGGTTGCTGTTCTTTTTTACGTTTTTTGTGTTTTGTATGTATTCTACTTTTGTATTGAAATGAAATGAAATTCTTTATTCTGTATAAATACCCTCTTCCGGGCACTTATTGTTGTGTGTCTCTCTCTCTCTCTCTCTCTCTCTCTCTCTCTCTCTCTCTCATACGGTCATGCTCGCCGTTTCGATAAAGTTCATATTTTGACAGTTGGGTGTTGATAAATCGCTATATATATCGTATAATAATATCGTGTTTTGTTAGTCGTGCAACGGAGACGAGCAATGTATGTGACGTTGTCAGGTATATATGTTTATTTATTTATTTATAATAGGCACACAAACAGAATACAGTCAGGGCATGATCACGTATACATGGAATAACATTTATAAGCTGGACAGTAACCTATGGATAGTGTACACAACATGACTAATATAACATTTTTAATTACTAAAACAAAAACAGATCTTAAACAACTATAAATTGTTATATTCAAATCAAATCTATTTATTGTGAATCACAGGTACAGAGAGGTGGCAATATGATAAAAGGTTAGAACATCTGTGTCCCGCCGCATGGGCATACAATAATAAGTGTTATTCAATTAAATTAAATGTCAAATCAATGTCAACACTTATTTACGTTATTAAATAAAAAATACAAAATACTTATGTCTTCACTAACAAATCGGGATGTCATTTAAATAGTGCGATCTGTAAATAATATAAACTCACTAATTTTATAGTAGCATTTCTCTATTAGAAAGTCGTAAAGATTTTGTTTTAAAAATTGTCAGTTCATCAGTGCTCCGAATGGATTGTGGAATTTGGTTAAAAATACGAGACGCGTTGCAAAATATGCTTTGGTGAAATAAATATATTGTTTGCAGGTGACACCTTTAGGAGAAGATAGTGGTCTGATAGAGTTTGTTAAGAATTCAACCAGACTTCGTGATATGATCAACACTGTTTACGATTTAGGTAAGTATTTGAATCAATATACATTGTGTTATGGGCGGTACTTCTAACCTGTTAAGGCTAAGTTCGGTATCTAATTTTATTGGCAAAAAAGTAATTTGGGGTGAAAACAAATCTGCAAAAATAAAGATTTTTCAAAAATATTTTATGAATTATTATTTTTCTAGCCAAGGGAACCCTAAACACAGAAATTAAGTTAATGGTCAGTTACTCTATTCTTTTAGCTATCTTGTGGTATTTCTTTCATGTTTCTACGACACATTAAACCTTTGATATTGCCTAAAGTGTTAAAAAAACAAAATGGCCGCTATTCATAGGGGGTGAGGGTTTGATCCCCTTGATGTAGAAATTAATTATCTGTAAAAATGTCGCTATATGTTTTCAGAATAAAATAAAAATTAATATCTCCTACACAAGCTTTTAAAATAAACTAGCTGTCCCGATTTTGTCTTGTCCAAAATTGTAAAATTTAATACGACATTTGAGCTTTATTTTGTACGAAGAAACAAAATTATAGGTAGTACATTATGATACAAGTGTGCTACGTTGGTCATTATACACGAGGCATTATTATAAGCGCGAGCCGCAGGCGAGCGCGGTAAGGAAGCCGAGTGTGATAATGATCAATGCACACGAGTTGCATACGACGTTTTTCAACACAATTGCGAGGAAAAAACAAACTAAAATCTAAAATACCTTCTCCGAATATGACTTAGCGTTATTGCTGTTTTTCTATGCATTTTGGCGGCAACAGGCTATCATTCGCGTTTCGTGCCTCGATAAGTAATTCCGACGGGGTTGAATAACATTTTACTTGTCTTTACTATTTAAAGTAGACATTTTTGATAGTAATTAACCACACCGCAACAACTTTACCAAATAATAATGGAAAATAGCACGAAAGTTTTGTTTTTTTCGCGCGCCGCAATTTCGATGTGCGCTCAGGTTCAATAATGGCACAGGAAAAACTGGCTGTTCAGCCGAGTAGCAGCAATTTAAAAAATAAAAAAAACTATAAATTATTGTTTCTAAAAATGATAGTTAAGTTAGTTTGTGTTTATTAATATACAATTTAATAAAATGAAATATTTATTTGTCATCTTAACCCTTAAATAATTTAATATTCGTAAACTATTCAATGTTCTTAGACACAAACTTTTGCTGGATTTTTTAAAAAAAAAGTTTACATTACCGCACTAGTGCGATAATCTTTTTACAGCACAAGTGCGTAATATGATGAGTTATGATACTAAAAACGGTGTTATAAGAGTGAATTTACGAGCAACTGTGTTGAAAATTATTATTTCGGTGTAGGTCCAAAAAGAGAAAGTTGTTTCTTTCTCTGAATTAAACATTTTTATACAGGGTGTAACAAAAAGGCGAAATAATATTTAAGGGTATGTATGTATGTAATGTGAACATTAAGTAGTAAAAGTTTTAGTTAAAAATAAACAACTTTTTTTCCCATACTAAGTAAATAAATTGTTTTTTTACCGAAAGTGTTGACAACCCTGAATCTGCGGTCATTCGTTAGCGAACCCCCGCCCGCAACCCTCGCCCGCCGCACGAACAGCTGATGCGCTAAGGTTGTCACCGATAAGTTTTTGTTAAAACTTTAGCATCAATTTACTCAGTAATTTATACTCGCACGAGTTTGTGGTTTTGCATAGGAACTACACATTTACTACTCTACACGTCCTTTAAATTTTATTTCGCTTTTTTGTTACAACCTGTATAAGGTAACTTTTAAACACTTTCATATTTTATTACATTCGCCTCCTGAAATATGCAACTGCAGGCCTCAAGATGACTAAAAATGCCTAAAATGTCGGATATGAAATTAAGATTATCAGAATACCTGTTACTTGATTCGAAAAACGAAAAATACAATACGCTAAACGAAGATATCATGAACATCTGAAATTAAAAAAATCTTTTTTGTTAACTGCCTTGTATTAAAACAAACATAAAAAGTTTTAAACTTTCATGGTCACTAACATTAGAATAGTTTGTTACGGGATTGCTACCATGTACCTTATTTTTGAGTTCCCGATATTTCGGCACTGTTGCAAGCGCCATGTTACTCCGTGATCATGGCGCTTGCAACAGTGCCGAAATATCATAAAAAAACGTGTTTTTTTCCTTTTCAATGTAAATTTATTTGCATTTTCTCTCATACAACAAACGTGATTTTTTGCCGTTTTTATAGATAAATGATACGGAACCCTTCGTGCGCGAGTCCCATTCGCCCATGGCCGGTTTAAGTATTTATTTATAACCATGATTTAAAATGATTCGTACCTAAACCATCCTAGACTATTCTTCAGTTTGTAAAGCTATCATTTGCACGATTTTATGTAACAATCCAACTACTACCCTAGACCAACTCGACATCGGGGCCAGGGTAGAAGATGCAGAACTGATCCTGTCTTCAGCGTCTTTAGAGCACTACCGGAACTTTTGCAGACAAGTACCTGCGCACGCGCTTAGGTATCGTATAGTGAATCATTTATAATTACAACTTGTAATAACCATGTTATTAGCAAATAAATTATTCTATTCCAGGTGTGGCCAACCGGTCGATCGCGATCGACTGGTCGGTCGTAGCTATTAGTCCAGTCGATCGATCGCAAAACATAAAAATACTTAAGTTTATTATAGTTTCATATACCCACCTGAGGTCGATGATTTTTTTTTCAAGTGTTATTTATCCTAAATTAAACCTTACATGGAATTGCTAAAAACAAAAATTTACAATGTTTAAGCATTTCTGATCTTAACCAATAGTCAAATATTTGTAAAAATATTTCTATAGGGTGTTGACGGTAGTATACTACTCAGCTATACATATAGCTACAACATTGATCAGAATACGCTGGCTTTGACAGCGAGAAAAAACACTGGAGGAATTTCATCTTGTCACGTGACGTCCTCGGTAGCTTAGAGGTCAAAGCACTCGCCCGGTATGCGATGGGACGTGGGTTCGAGTCCCACCTGAGGTCGATGATTTTTTCAAGTGTTATTTATCTTCAATTAAACCTTGCATGGAATTGCTAAAAACAAAAATTTACAATATTTATACTATGTCAAAAAAGACCTCACAGGGTTTCATGAGTAAAGAGTAGATCTTGGGTCTAAAACGTTGGCCACTCCTGTTCTATTCTATTTTATTCTAAGTAGTATGGGTCTTTCACACGTATTGACAAAGTAACTATGACCTCCGTAGCCGAGAGGCGAGCACGCCGGACTATATGGCGCCGCCATCTCTGAGGTTCCGGGTTCGATCCCCGGTCGGGTCAATGTAGAAAACGATTTTTTTCTATATTGTCTCGGGTCTGGGTGTAGTAGTACCCAATGAAACGGGAATTAACTAATTTAGGTACAAAATGTTACCTCTTTTGTCAGTCAGCCTGTGACCACGGTCGGTGTAACCCGATCGAAACGTCAGGCAAAAGAGGTAACATTTTGTACCTAAATTATGATCGCGTTAATTCCCGTTTCATTGAGTTTAGAATAGAATAGAATAGAAAAAACTTTATTGACACAGTACAACACATAAAAATATTACAAAGAAGATTATAAAACAAAATTAGACTGTGCCAAATAGGCTTCCGCTCAGCAATTGTCATGATATGCTTGCAAGCATGTCATGAAGCTGGTCTTCCGCGGACACCCATTGCTGGCATTGCGCATCCTTTCGAGGAGACACTCTTGAAAAATTATATGAGTGTTAGGTTATCCAAAGAGAATGGATGCGACTTTGATTGTCTCTCAAAAGGGTGCGCACGGCGGGGACGCTTTAAACAATAAACTATTGCTAACAACATTTGCATAAACAGACAATGCCACGGAAAAAGAAAAAGAAAAAAAACATACAAATTTACAAATAATTAAATGAAAATTATACACATACTTAACTAAACTTAATTACTTCTGGCTGTATGGCTGTGTACCATTGCCAAGTTTCAAATTATGCAACGCGAAAGTTCTAAGTAATTGTAGTAGTAGTACCGTCGTTGTTTCTGATTTCTATAACACAAGTGCTTTAGCTACTTACCTTAGGATCAGAGCAAAGTATGTGATGTTGTCCAATATTTAGCATATATTTGTTCCTATATAACAGATCAGCGATCGAAGCGAACTGTTCTACGACTGAAGACTTCATAAACAAGAAGCGAATGTTCGTGGAATCTCTGAGTTCTCTGACACTGCTGTGCTGGATATTCGGTGAGATGATTATAGCCTGGCCAATGAATGATTGTGGATGGAATAGTCGAAACTAGCTTAAGGCCTTAACATGCTGGAATGATCTTGACGCGTCGCGCCCATACAATTTCGCGCGTGCGGATGACCTCTAAAAATCGGGAAAACATGTTTTTTTATGAAATTAATGCCTTCAACGAGAATTTTCAAATAAAACTCTCAATTCAAAACATGTATATTTCCAAAATCTTGTTTTGTGTGAAAACAGTAATGAAATAGCTTGTGCCGTTTAAGAGAACATTTGCAATTTATGAAAAAATAGACACTTTTTTGTGCATGTTTTAATCCAAGGGACTTAACGGAAAATCAAAATTATTTAATTTAAGATGTTTATTAAATCCTCTTCTAGCATAACGTATTTTAAATTTTTAGATTCACGTAACAGGTATTCTGACAATTTGATTTTCATATTCGAGATTTTAGGCACTTGGGTGGTGTTAAGGCCTTAATTTTACTTAGGATCTTTGTTTCGACTAGTTAGGAGATAAACATACTAAAAGTGCTTACGCCTTCGAGGTTTGCCCGAGGTTAACAGAAATATTTCTGTTACACGATATAAAAGTGTTAAAAATGTGTTATAAGGTGCCGTGTGGGGACGGCCGTAAAGAATACACTTCCCCACCGCCAACAGGAGGCGTGTCGTAAGAGGCGACTAAATCCTGTAGCACGAGACGGGGAGCAGCGTCTGCGTGCCTATGTTCCGCAGTGGACGTCCGCCGGCTGAAATGATGATGATGATTTGTGGATTCCGTTCACCAAAATAATTACTTAACAGATAGTTTCGCTTAACCGATATATGAAGAGTCGACTACAGGAGAACCGCCACAAGAAGACGGGCAGCAGCGTCTCCTCTCTACCATTGGCCAAACTGCGATCGCGAACCCGCCTGCCAAGCGTGGCGATTATGGCAAAATCCTCCTTTTGGAGAGGTCTGTGTCCAGCAGTGGACTGATATAGGCTGGTATGATATATGAATAGGTTAAACAGATATATTGAAACTTTTGACCCTAACAGTCCGATCCCTGATGACTTCCAGAATGCCTGCCTGCGTCTAGCATTCTGCAACCTTATCAGGTCTATCCACCTTGTGGTATGACGTCCTACGCTATATGACTGAATGAAAATCGTTTATTTGGCACAATTTACAATTATTAAAATTCACGTTACAAAATTGATATCTTATTATTTATTTTATATCTTCATACGGGACTAACATTCCCCACCCCCCCCCCCCCTCCCCAGGTCTTTGGCTCACATTATACGGTTTCCTGCAACCTTCACAAGGTCTGGCCACCTTGTTTGTGCTATAATATTCATTTCTAAGGGACCCTTTACAGGTTATAAAAGACCACCTCCTCCCAAGTCTCTTGCTTACATCCAGTGGCTTCCTGCAACTTATATAGGGGGTACATGAGAATGGGACACTCCTTAAAACCACATGATCAGCTGATCATATACAACAACTTTTACTATGGGACCAACATCGAAATCGCTATTTTTTTCAGCTTCTCCATACAAACTTACTCGCATACCTGGATGATAATGTATGGAGCATCTGAAAATAAAATCACGATATCGACGTTGCTCCTATAGGAAAAGTTGTTGTATATGACCAGCTAATCATGTGGTTTTCAGGAGTGTCCTATAATTGTACACCCTGTATAAGGCCTGTCCACCTTTCTTGTGGGACGTTCTTCGGTAGACCTTCTCTTTAACAACCCAAAGAGATTGAGAGACAACCGTCTTGGTGTAGTGGTTCGCGCTCCGGACTACAATGCCTGGCGGTTGTGGGTTCGAATCCCGCAAGGGCCAATGTTAGTGTGATGAACACGAGCATTTGTACCTAGGTCTTGGATGTTTTAAACGTATTTAAGTATGTTTATCCGTTATCTAGTCGCCATATTGCAAGCTTTGCTTAGCTTGGGGCTAGACAATTGGTGTGATTGTGAAAAGCATTTATTATTATATAACCCCCTTTCTCCCCCTACAGGTTTAGGCGACCGTCACCTCCAGAACATGTTATACTCTCTAGACGGGCGCGTGTGGTGCGTGGACTGGGCCGCCATGTTTGCTTACGGAGCGAAAGAACTTTGTCCTGCCAGGCTCACGAGAAACTTGCTAGCTGTGGGGGACACTAAAGGTACATACTTGTGATAGGGTACAGTAAGGTACACACTCGCAGTAAGGGACACTAAAGGTACACACTCTTAGTAAGACACACTAAGGTACACACTCGCAATAAGAGGCACTTAAGGAACACAGTCGTAATAGGGTACATTTGAGGTACACACTCACAGTGACTCGCTATGGCTAAAGGTACATACTCGTAGTGAGGACACTAGAGGTAAACACTATAAATAATTTTAAAATCAATTGTTTTCACAATCACACCAATTAGTTAGCCCCAAACTTAGCATAGCTTGTACTATAGTAGGAATAGTTTGTATGGGATAGATAGACAGATACTCTTTATTGCACACTAAAAAAAAGTTACAGTTGATATTTGCAGAAATATGTACCATTTAGGCGGTCTTATTGCTAAAAAGCGATCTCTTCCAGACAACCTTTAGGCAGAGGACAACTATAAAGAAAGGGGAAAGTGGTGCTTGTTGTATAATTTTATTTGGGAATGGGAATATAAAAATACGTTTTTAGTATTTTTCGTGCAATTTTTCTATATTTTCTCACCATGTAAACCTTTCATTTCAAGATCAAAATTAGCCAAATCGGTCCAGCCGTTTTCGAGTTTTAGCGAGATTAACGAACAGCAATTTTTTTTTACATAATAGATGTGATTTTATGTTTTTAAAGTCAAAGCCTTTATTTGCATAGAATAGGTAGATAATTTAAATTACAATAAGGTTTTATAATACTACTAAAGTACATTATAAGCATGCAAATTTTCCGTTGAGCAATTCGTCAATATTATAGAAACAGCAATCTTTAAGCCAATTTCGAAGTTTACATGTCATCACATTTGTAGCCCCCTCCTTGAACCTATCTGGTATTTTATTATAAACTCTGATGCACATTTATTTATTTATTTTTATGCGGTATACAGACAGGATACAGTCATCGCGAACAATAATTATTACAATGAACAGACTTATATGGAATGTAGCCCATAAATTCGTTTGTGGTAAGGGTTCCGTCCGAACAGCTGTCGACCTTCATGAATGCGGAATTTTGGCCGAAAGGTGTTGTGTATCGTCGGTTTCGTGGCCGGCTACCTGACACCAAGTTGCGCAACACTACGCCGTCGAAATAGTGTGTCATTTATAGTGTATTTTTTTTTAAATTATTTTATGTATGTTAGATAATAAGTTATTTATAATATGGGCCTGTATTATTTATAATGTGCTCTCTGAATTAAATAAATAAATAAATAAAAATAAATAGTATACACAACATGTTTGGTAAATGCTAATGTATGCTACTAGGACATAAAACTTATACATATTAAAACAAAGTCTAACATAAAAAAGGAAAGATAATACAGGCAAATATAAATATAATATAATATATTATAATATAATATAATATAAATACTATTTTTTACGGCGAGGTCACTTCTGCCTTTAGAGTATTGGATATGGCTTTTTTATAATGTGAGAAGCTACTGTTGAAAATATCTATGTCTTTGCCACTACAGTTTGCTAGTAGCAGTGTTTCTTGTATACGGAGGTTTTTGGACAGAAATCTATTGCGAGTCTGTTTGGGAACTTTGAACTGTATGTGTAACTGTGTGTGTGTTTCAGTACTGGAAGCCCGTTTGCAAAGTTTATTGAGTACCCTGCGTAGTTCGAGCAAGCTTTTCCTTCACGTTGTGAAGGTTTCCTTCAAGTGGATGGGAGAAGAGTTTAACAGCAAGGTAAGTGGCATGGGTATTTATCTAAAGTATAATATACTACTAGCTGTAAAAAGTACTTTAAATCTAATTTGTGAAATCTCACTACGTCTAAATAGTACCTTCAATCTAATGTGTACCTCCCAGGTACTTCTAAATAGCACCTTTAATCTTAAGTGTACCACCCAAGTACGTCTAAATAGTACCTTCAATCTAATGTGTACCACCCAGGTACTTCTAAATAGCACCTCCAATCTTTAGTGTATCACCCAAGAACGTCTAAATAGTACCTTCAATCTAATGTGTACAACCTAAGTACGTCTAAATAGCACCTTCAATCTTTAGTGTACCACCCAAGTCCGTCTAATTAGTACCTCTAATCTTATGTGTACCACCCAAGTACGTCTAAATAGTACCTTCAATCTCATTTGTACCACCCAAGTACGTCTAAATAGTACCTTCAATCTCATTTGTACCACCCAAGTACGTCTAAATAGTACCTTCAATCTTAATTGTACCACCCAAGTACGTCTAAATAGTACCTCCAATCTCATTTGTACCACCCAAGTACGTCTAAATAGTACCTTCAATCTCATATGTACCATCCAAGTACGTCTAAATAGTACCTTCAATCCTAATTGTACCACCCAAGTACGTCTAAATAGTACCTACAATCTCATTTGTACCACCCAAGTACGTCTAAATAGTACCTTCAATCTAATGTATACATCCCAAGTACGTCTAAATAGTACCTCCAATCTCATTTGTACCACCCAAGTACGTCTAAATAGTACCTTCAATCTCATATGTACCATCCTTGTACGTCTAAATAGTACCTTCAATCTCATATGTACCATCCAAGTACGTCTAAATAGTACCTACAATCTCATTTGTACCACCCAAGTACGTCTAAATAGTACCTTCAATCTCATTTTTACAACCCAAGTACGTCTAAATAGTATCTTTAATCGAATGTGTACCACCCAAGTACGTCTAAATAGTACCTTCAATCTAATGTGTACCTAAGTGCATGTAAATTTCACCTTACTACAAAATGCTTTCTTTTCTTAAACGTCTTTAAAGAGGAGAATGTTGTGGAGGATCCCCAAAAATTGGGGATGAAATTGTTGTACATATAGTAGACATAAAATAAATAAATATTGGACAACATCACATACATTCTTCTGATACTAAGGTAAGTAGCTAAAGCACTTGTGTTATAGAAATCAGAAACAACGACGGTACCACAACACACAGACCCGAAACAATATAGAAAAGTTCGTTTTCTACATTGACCCGACCGGGGATCGAACCCAGAACCTCAGAGATGGGGACGCCATTAGTTCGGCGTGCTCGCCTCCTCATTCACGTGATAACGTCATAAGAAAACATTGATGCTACTCGGACGCATCGGCCGATGGAGTGGAAGAGAGATAGATGCGTCACAAGCCGAACGCTTAGGCCGGTCGTGCCTCTCTATCGCTTGTTCCGCGCTCTCGCTCGCACGCGGAACGTAATACTTTTTCATGCGTGTAGCCGGCGTTCATAAAACCAATTTATTTCTGTAAATAGACTTAAACTAAGCGCTTATACACGTCCCAATATTTTTTTTCCCTATCACTTCGGGACAATTTTGGAATAGCTAGGCTGGCTAGAAGTTTATCGAGTATACAATGTGATATGGGCGGTACTTCTAACCCGTTAAGGCTAAGTGCGATATGACAAAAATATTAATTAGGGGGGTTAAACCCTCACCCCCTGTGAATAGCGGCCATTTTGGTTTTTTAACCCTTTAGGCAATAACAAAGGCTTTATGTGTCGTAGAAACATGAAAGAAACATCACAAGATAGCTAAAAGAACAGAGTAACTGACCATTAACTTTATTTCTGGTGTTTAGGGTTTCCTTGGCTAGAAAAAAATAATTCATTTAATTATTTTCGAAAAAAATCTTTATTTTTGCATATTTGTTTTGACCCCAAATTACTTTTTTTGTCAATAAAAAGAGATACCGAACTTTGCCTTAACGGTTTAGAAGTACCGCCCAAGATTCATTCGAACATCTCTCCTGATGATGCCACGTGAAGTGGCGAAACGCGCGTCGAGGTTTTTATGTCGGTGTTGGGTACTAACTTTTGCATTCGTCTGTTTCGCATGCGATTTGAGGGAGGGAGGGCGGTGCTCTTTGCATGTGCCTGTGATTGTCCTCAGATTGTGGGTTACAGGTGGTGTAATTGGTGTTCCTATACCGGCGAAACTAAGCGGAAATTGTAAGCAAAATAATTACATTTTCATAATTATTTAGTACCGCCCATATCAAATTGTATAGTCATCGATTTATAAGAAGATATCATGTCAAATAAGATTGAAATCTTATCCTGTTATAATTGGTATAGCAACACTAAAACCGCATCCTCCATTCCAGTACCCTTACATCTCGTCATACGCATCGGGTACTGCAACATCTCGCGACGTGTGTAAGCCGACGCTGCTTATGTCTGATACGGCCAACAAGGAGCGACTGTCGCGATTATTGGACGACACCTTTAGCGATTTGGAGAAGAAGAATCAGTACAGTGTTGTGGAACAGGTAAATGTCAATTATAGCTGATGATCTTAGCCCATTGCAGTCCTGTAGCCGAGTGAAAAGTGCCAAAGAAGACGATCTTCCGCTTTTTTTATCCAACCATCAATGGAACAAGGTAGCAGTAGCAGACAGTGGAGTGATCATCTGCCTTAGCAAGTGCTGGTGATCCAGGAAACTCAAAAGCTTCATTAAATAGGTCAGAATTCATTGTATAGTGTGTGAACATGATCGATGCTGCTTATGTCTGATACGGCGCACAAGGAGCGACTGGCGCGGTTATTGGACGATACCTTCAGCAATTCGGAGGAGAAGGACCAGTACAGTTTTGTGGAACAGGTCAGTATCTATTGTACGTGTTCAAACAGAGTAGTTTTCGGAAGTCCCAGCGATCTATTGAAGATACTACAGCTTTGTGAAACATCTAAGTGTCAATTCAGGGTCATAATCATCTCAGCCCATTGCACCCAATTGAAAAGTGGCAAGAAGGACGATCAACTCGCTTCTTTTCAGCCACTGACAAAAGACGGTGGATAGTCAAAATTGGAAACCATCATCAGCCATTGAAAGTCGCAATGATCTAGAGATGACACTATGGCATCGTAGACCAAGTCCATACAGAGTCATCATTATCTACTGCTAGACATAGGTAACCAAAGTGAAAAAGTGCCAAAGAGGACGATCTCCCGCTTTTTCCATCCAGTCACTGTTAACGAAACAAGGTAGATAGCAGAACTCATTGTTGAAAAATTGGTTATTACAATTAATAAATGTTTTAAAGCCGGCATTTTCCCGGACTCACTTAAGGTAGCTAAAGTCAATCCTATATACAAAGCTGCTTCTAGAAGTGATCCGAGTAATTATAGACCAATATCGGTGCTGCCCGTTATATCTAAAATATTTGAGAGACTTTTGTATAATCGGCTAAGCGATCATCTTACTCAAAAAGAATTTCTAATCGAGGAACAATACGGCTTTCGCCCAAAGTCTAGTACTCTTACAGCTGCCATAGATCTTGTAACCAAAATTAAAACTCAAATAGACAAAAAGGATATTGCATTGGGTATTTTCGTTGACTTGAAAAAAGCTTTTGATACCGTCAGTCACCAAAAGTTGCTTCGAAAGATAAATGACGCTGGAATTAATGGCGCAGCTCTAAATATGTTTAAGTCATATCTACACAATAGACATCAAATTGTTAAAATTGAAAACTTTGTGGGTGACTCTCAAAGTATCACATTTGGTATACCTCAAGGCTCCATACTAGGCCCCCTGCTTTTTTTATCATATGTAAATAATATTAAAAACATTGGATTGACTGGACATCTCACATTATACGCTGACGATACGTGCTTATTTTATTTCGGCCAGTCAATCCACAAAATTATCGCGGACGCTCAAAAGGACTTGGACTTGCTCAATGAATGGTTGCTAATGAACTTGTTAACCATCAATACGTCAAAGACATCATACATGATCCTAGCGGCTAAAAACAAAGTTATACCTGAATTTGAACCTTTAAGAATAAATAATGAATTAATAAACAGATCTCACCAGGAAAAGTACCTAGGATTACTTATTGACGATAAATTAACATGGAGACCGCACATTGAGCGCGTCCAATCCAAATTAACATCATTGCTAGGAGCACTACGAAAGGTATCCCATTGTATTCCGAAAACAATTAAACCAGTCATATACAACACCCTAGTCAAACCACATTTAGAATACCTAGTGGAAATTTGGGGATCTGCTGCGTCATCTAACTTGAACTCTTTACAAAGAACTCAAAATAAAATAATAAAAGTGTTATTCCATTATCCGTTCCGTACTGCTACAATACAATTATATAATAAAACAAAAATATTTAATCTTAATCAAAATTACATTTATAACACATGCATTTTAATAAAAAAGATCTTAACTAAAACAATAAAATCAAATTTAGATTTGAATATAAAAACTAATAAACATAACTTGCGAAAACAGAATAAACTAGAACTAATTACTCCGAGAACGAATTACGGTAAAAAGACCATACTATTTGAGGGAGTACAGCTATATAACAACTTGCCAGAGAGCATCAAGAAATGTAAGAGCGTGGAAACGTTTAAGCGCAAACTCAAAATACACATAACAGGGAGCTGCGACGACTAATTATTATATTATGTATAAATTTAGTAGTAGTTATCTCATTCTAAGTGAAATGTAAATTTCTTATGAGAATAAATTCTTTAAACCTAAATTGGAATCATCATCAGCCTTAGCAAGTCCCAGCAATCTAAAGGAGATACCAAAGCTTCTTGAAGCAGGTCAGTATCCAACATACAGAGTGTACGAACAAGGATCAACGCTGCTTGTGTCTGATACGGCGCACAAGGAGCGACTGGCGCGGTTATTAGACGACACCTTCAGCGATTTGGACGAGAAGAACCAGTACAGTGTTGTGGAACAGGTCAGTATCAACTACAGGGTCATCATAATTTCAGCCTCCGATCTTGTAGCCCACTACTAAAGTAAATTCAAGTGAAAAACCACCAAAGAGACGATCTCCCGCATTTTCCATCCAGCTATTGTCAACGGTACCCTAATTCCGTATCTTGAAAAAGCAATGCACTAGCGAAAATTGATCAATTCTGACTTTAAAATCGCAAATTGACGGCAAATAACAAAAACTGTCAGTGCTGCCAATAGATTTTGACACTAACCATTAATCGGGCGATGACTACTGATTGTTGATTGCTAATTTTTAAGGAATAAGGGGGTCGAACAGGGTATAACCGAAATGGAATCATCCATCAGCCTATTTCTACTGACAGACTTCCCTTAAAGAACATCACAGCTTGCGGCGTTTACTTTCTCCGGCTTTTCGCAACTTTAACACATTGGTAGACAGTGAACGCCTATAGGCGACATAACAATATTCATATTCGTTTAATCACTTTCATAATGTAACATTAGTCCACAATACAGGTATAAAAGATGTTCATTTTGTTACAGAATGACCTTCTAAGTCTAAGGCATTCGTGATTTTTTGATACGAAACAATTAAAATTAACATTTTTTAACATAATTAATTCGAATTCCATTTATAAATTTTAATCATACAATACTAACATTAAAAATAATCACAAATTGTCACAATATATAATGTTATGTCAGATCAAATCAAATAAAATACATGATAGATAAGAATAAATTGCAATGTCAAATAAATTAAATTAATGTCGAAGTCAAATGTATATCAAAAGCCTGTCAATAATTTTAGTCAATTAATAATTTTACACTATTTCAATTTATCATTAGTACTTCCATTGTGTCTAGAATGCTATCCACCTATTCGTTTACTTGACTAAGTCGTCAGTTCACCGGGTTCAGGCCTGCTCACATTGCGTCTTCCAGTTCGTGGTCGCCACTTGAGAAACTTCTAGTCTAACAGCGATGTGGCCTGCCCAATGATACGCTAGCTTTGCAATACTCTATTACTAAGACTCCGCTGTCCGTCAGTCCGTCTGTCTGTCTGACCGTCTGTCACCCTGGTGACAGACGGTGAAGTCAAGTTAATACAGCCTGCTGCATCTCATGAACATGTGATAGTCAGTTGGGATTGTCACAGATGATAATATTTCTGTTGCCGCTATAACAAAAAATACTTAAAAACATGAAATAACCATACAACAAACGTGATTATTAGCCGTTTTTAGGGTTCCGTACCCTAAGGGTAAAACGGGACCCTATTACTAAGACTCCGCTGTCCGTCCGTCTTTCCGTCTGTCACCAGGCTGTATCTCATGAACCGTGATAGTTAGACAGTTGAAATTTTTACAGATGATGTATTTCTGTTGCCGCTATAACAACAAATACTTAAGAACAGAATGCAATAAATATTAAAGGGGGCTCCCATACAACAATTATGACGACGACCCGTTAGACGACCTTAGACGACCTCCGTAGCCGAGAGGCGAGCACGCCGGACTTTAAATGGCGCCGCCATCTTTGAGGTTCCGGGTTCGATCCCCGGTCGGGTCAATGTTGAAAACGAACTTTTCTATATTGTCTCGGGTCTGGGTGTTGTGGTACCGTCGTTGTTTCTGATTTCTATAACACAAGTGCTTTAGCTACTTACCTTAGGATCAGAGCAATGTATGTGATGTTGTCCGATATTTATTTATTATTATTTATATGCATATGTTAACATAGGCTATTTTCGGCTTCATATACTATTTACGAAACACCCTGTATAAGTGTTTTATAGTTTTCTAAACTTTCTAAACTAGAGTATTATTTGCAGGTGACCTGTTTACTGCGCCAGTGTACGGACCCCCGCATCCTCAGCGTCACGAGGTCTGGCTGGGAGCCCTGGGTTTGATGGACAGACACATTAGTTATATAGTTCGACTTAAGTCTAGAATCATCTGTCTAGAATCTAGACACAGTAAAAAATCTGTTGTTTTTATGTCACTGATGACATCTATGGCATTAAGTTCATCAGATAGAATCTAGACACAGTAAAAAATCTGTTGTTTTTATGTCACTGATGACATCTATGGCATTAAGTTCATCAGATAGAATCTAGACACAGTAAAAAATCTGTTGTTTTTATGTCACTGATGACATCTATGGCATTAAGTTCATCAGATAGAATCTAGACACAGTAAAAAATCTGTTGTTTTTAGTCACTGATGACATCTATGGCATTAAGTTCATCAGATAGAATCTAGACACAGTAAAAAATCTGTTGTTTTTATGTCACTGATGACATCTATGGCATTAAGTTCATCAGATAGAATCTAGACTCAGTAAAAAATCTGTTGTTTTTAAGTCACTAATGACATCTATGGCATTAAGTTCATCAGATAGGTATTATAAAGTATGTGATTATTTAAAATATTTGAGCATTATGGGTAATGTCAAGCCAGATCATAACGAATATTGGTTAACCCTTAACCAGGCCTGGTAGTCAACATTTTTGATTGGTTTTCATCCGAAAGGTGAGTAAGGTTCAAAATGATGTGGTCCCTATTGTACTAGTGCCTGGTTAAGGGTTAACACAGATATTTTTGGGCATTATTCAAAATGCCCGGACATTATATACAATGTTCATTAAATCACTTAATTCAAAACATATATGAAGAATTAAATTTGGTAATGTGTTGTGCAAAAGTGGAATTCATAAAAACACTAATAATCATTAATTGGAGGATGTTTAATTACTTTGTTAAAAAAATGCCATTTTATTATTGCTTATTATCGCTTTTTATGCAAAAGGTTCTATTTTTTTATACTAGCTACTACTAAAATATAAGTTTGTTTGAATTAAAATAAATAAAAATAAAATGGTGTTTTTATTGTTCTAAATTGTAATACCAAAAATTTTCTAGGTATAAAATCACTTTTCAATATTAAGGCCTTAACACGCTTGAATGACCTTGACGCGTCGCGCCCATACAATTTCGCGCGTGCGGAATAATAATAATAATAATAATTTATTTCAAAGAACATGGTACAAAAAAGATCTTAGAGGTAAGCAGGTTCCGACATATTCGCGATTATTATATTCGGATGACCTCTAATAATCGGAAAAACATGTTTTTTATGAAATAAATGCCTTTAACGAGAATTTTCAAATAAAACTCTCAATTCAAAATATGTATATTTCCAAAATCTTGTTTTGTGTGAAAACAGTAATGAAATAGCTTGTGCCGTTTAAGAGAACATTTGCAATTTATGAAAAAATAGACACTTTTTGGTGCATGTTTAATTCCAAGGGACTTAACGGAAAATCAAAATTATTCAATTCAAGATGTTTATTAAATCCTCTTCCAGCATATCGTATTTTAAATTTTTAGATTAAATTAACAGGTATTCTGACAATTTGATTTTCATATTCGAGATTTTACGCACTTGGGTGGTGTTAAGGCCTTAAGCCGACCAGCTGGTTGATGACAGCTGACACCAGTTTGTTTGGTGCTTTATTTTTGAGATTTCAATTTTAATTTCTTAGTAATAGCTCATGTATATGAGTAGTACAACTAGAGGCACCGATGTTGAGCCCTGGGCGAAAGATGCGCAGAAGTCCATTATGATAACGTGATTGGCTAGTCGCGACGCGCCTGCACCGCCGGCCGGGATTGGTTGTTAGTAGTGTTGCCGTACTATCGATAGTTAGTTGACTTCGGAAATCATCTATAATATTGATAGGCCTGTCGATAGTATCGATATTGTCGATACTATCGATAGTATTGATAGCTCAGTGAGATTCAATACTATCGACACAGCAATACTATCGATAGTATCAAAGCTGAATATCGGATGCACTACTGATAGTATTGATACTATTGGTGCTGACTATTGCAACAACAATCGATACTATCGATAGTATCGATATGTTTGCGCTATCGATAGTAGGCCTTAATTCGATAGTTTCTTGTATTAGCAATACTATTGATGATAAGGTCACTATCGATAGGACAAACTATCGATACTATCGATTGGTTTTGCTATAGTCAGCACCAATAGTATCGACACTATCGATAGTATCGATAGTGCATTTGATATTCAGCTTCGATAGTATCGATCGATACTATCGATAGAATTGCTCTGTGTCGATAGTATTGAATCTTACAGAGCCATCGATACTATCGTTTTTGTCCAACTATCGATAGTCTATCGATAGACTATCGATAGTGAACTATCGATCGGCAACACTAGTTGTTAGCTCCGCACACGCGTCTCTGATACGATGCTCGTCTCGTAAGATGCGCAAAGCGATCCCCACTCTTTGCCCTTACTCAACATCGATGCCGGGTACTGTAGAATATCACTCCGTAATTAGTAAGTTTATTAGAAATAACAGTTCGTTGTGATATTGAACCAAAATGTGTGATAAATTAGTTTGTAAAATCACGGATATAAAATGTCCAAATGTTTCAATTTTAATTATTATATTTTTTTGTAATAAATGGTTTGATTTTATATTGTGTTTTTTTTATAGAAGAACATCACGTGATATTTTTATGACAAAATCAAAATCAAAAATCAAAATCATTTATTTCTATAAATTGGACATAAAAGGCACTTTTACATGTCCCAATTTATTTTCCCTACCACTGCTTCGGGACTATTGTGGGTCACTTACAATATTACACAATTTAAACACTAGTACGTACTAGATGACATAATATATGTATTATTCATAAAACTAATACTAAGCAACTTTTTACAAAAACATTTTTAATGTAAAACAGACTTCAATTGTTCAATTTCTTGCGCTGCTTCTTCTCGGCGCTATCCTACAATGTTGTCCCAAAGCAGTGGTAGGGGTAAGGGGGTGCGGGAAGAATCTACCCCTCGTAAGGAGTGACTAGGTCTTGCCTGCGGCTTCGCTCGCAAATAATGAATGTCAAACTTTAAAAACTATTCTTTACTAACTGCTGACGACCTCCGTTCTAATAAAATCCAGCTGCCCCCAGGGTAAAACGGGACCCTATTACTAAGGCTCTACGGAGATTGAGCGTGATGAGATGACTAAATCACTACGAATTTTATTATTAAAGCAGTGTAATTTATTATTCGTGTTTTTCAAATATGACTATTTAAAAATAAATAAACCTAGCTTCCTGAATTTGCAAAGTCTGGGAAGGAACCAAAATCAAATTAATCAAATACAAACATGTAAACAAAAAGTTTGAAGCTTTGAAAAGAGTTTTGTTTAGTTAACAAATCACCTATTCTATTGAATTACGCCTTGTGGGTGGACGTCTCACGCTGCGCTTGCCAGTACGTGGCCTCCATTCCAGAATTTGTTACATACATATTCATATTACAGGACATGCAAACCTATCTGGACTTGTCGGAAAATGGCGTCATTTATGTCAGTTTTGGATCCAACGTCGATCCCGGGCTCTTTCCCCCGGAGAGAATACAAATTCTCGTAAATGTCTTCTCAAAGTTACCGTACGATATCTTGTGGAAGTGGAACCAGGATGAGCTACCGGGCCGCACTCCAAATATTAGGATTTCAAAATGGCTGCCACAACCTGATCTTCTAAGTAAGTGAATTATAAATAAATAAATATTGGACAACATTACATACATTGCTCTAACCCTAAGGTAAGTACCTAAAGTACTTGCGTTATAGAAATCAGTAACAACGAACGACGGTAGCACAACACCCAGATTCGAGGCAATACAGAAAAGTTCGTTTTCTACATAAATTTGACCGGGGATCGAACCCGGAACCTCGGAGATGGCGGCTCCTTATACATCGAGAAATTTTAGTGGTTATTTGTCCGCAGTAAAATGGTTCTATCTTAGTAGTACAATAGATTAATGAAGTTTCTTTTTATTCAAATCAAAACCTGTAGGCATTCAAATTCAAATCAATTTATGCTGTATTTGCCTTCATCTTTGACGATTTGATTTTTTTATTTTATCGTTGAATAATAGTACATTATGATACAAGTGTGCTACGTTGGTCATTATACACGAGGCATTATTATAAGCGCGAGCCGCAGGCGAGCGCGGTAAGGAAGCCGAGTGTGATAATGATCAATGCACACGAGTTGCATACGACGTTTTTCAACACAATTGCGAGGAAAAAACAAACTATAATCTAAAATACCTTCTCCGAATATGACTTTGCGTTTTTGCTGTTTTTCTTTGCATTAAGGCGGCAACAGGCTATCACTCGTGTTTCGTGCCTCGATAAGTATTTCCGACGGGGTTGAATAACATTTTACTCGTCTTTACTATTTAAAGTAGACATTTTTGATAGTAACTAACCACACAGTAACAACTTTACCAAATAATAATGGAATATAGCGCGTAAGTTTTGTTTTTTTCGCGCGCCGCAATTTCGATGCGCGCGCAGGTTCAATAATGGCACAGGAAAAACTGTCTGTTCAGCCGAGTAGCAGCAATTTAAAAAATAAAATAAACTATAAATTATTGTTTCTAAAAATGATAGTTAAGTTAGTTTGTGTTTATTAATATACAATTAAATAAAATGAAATATTGATTTGTCATCTTAACCCTTAAATAATTTAATATTCGTAAAATATTCAATGTTCTTAGACACAAACTTTTGCTGGATTTAAAAAAAAAAGGTTTACATTACCGCACTAGTGCGATAATCTTTTTACAGCACAAGTGCGTAATATGCTGAGTTATGATACTAAAAACGGTGTTATAAGAGTGAATTTACGAGCAACTGTGTTGAAAAAGTGTTTTTTTTTTTCAAAAACTTCCAGGGCACCCAAAGATCAAGTTATTCATCACACAATGTGGACTCCAGTCAACAGATGAAGCTATTACAGCAGGTGTACCACTCCTTGGTATGCCGGTCTATGGTGACCAAGAGTTTAACTCGGAACAATACATACACCATGGGATAGGTGTCGTTGTTAAGATCCAAACCGTTACGGAAGATAATCTTAGTAAGGGAATAAATAGAATTCTACAAGATGATAGGTATGTTAATAAATCTTTACGGCCTAACTACATAAAAGATAGACACGTGTTTAACACCTGTTTACAGATAAGTCAACCGTTTGAAATGTTTGTTAGTATTATGTCTCGAATGTCAGATGTGTCAACATTTCAAATTGGTTGATTAATTTTAGACAAGTGTTCAATTGTCTATCTTTTTTGTAGTAAGGCCAAAAACAAATTCGGGTTTGTTACAACACTATACCTCGAGAACGGCTGGACTGATTTTCATGGTTTATAATTTGTTGGATTTGTCTCCGCTCCGAATAGCAGAATAAATAATAAAAACAGTGAGAAAGATGACAAAAAAACTGCCAGGCGGTACGAAGTTCGCTGGGTCAGATAGTAAATAAATAATATTGGACAACATCACATACATTGCTCTGATCATAAGGTAAGTAGCTGAAGCACTTGTGTTATAGGAATCGGAAACAACGACGGTACCACAAGATCCAGACCCGAGACAATATAGAAATGTTTGTTTTCCGCATTGACCCGACCAGGAATCGAACTTGGAACCTCAGAGATGGCGACGACAAGTCTCGCCGTGCTCGCCTCTCGGCTACGGAAGTCCTTAAAGTTTCTTTTATTGGTTTTATCTAATTGACTTGCATTTAATAGAATCAGGCGTTACTTTGCGGAAATCCATAACGAAATAATTATGAAATGTAATTATGTAAATGTGCCGTGTGGTGCCGGCACGTTAAAAGAATAGCACCACCCCTTATCTTCCTATGGGTGTCGTAAGAGGCGACTACAGGAGAACCGCCACAAGAAGACGGGCAGCAGCGTCTCCTCTCCACCATTGGCCAAACTGCGATCGCCAACCCGCCTGCCAAGCGTGGCGATTATGGCAAAATCCTCCTTTTGGAGAGGCCTGTGTCCAACAGTGGACTGATATAGGCTGGTGATGATGATGATGAATTATGTAAATGAGGTTTTATATCGGTTTTGTGTATTACGCATTCATCTGTTTGTCTGGGAGTGATGGCGCTGCTACTTGCAGTTGCCTGTGTTTGTCCTCAGGTTATGGTTACAGGCGTGTGATTGGGGTTCCTATATGCCGGCGTAACTGAGCGGAAATTTTAAGCAAAATAATCACATTTAGAATAGAATAGAATATAATTTATTTGGCACACAAAGTGATACAAGCATAAAAATCACATAATTTAAAACAAAAAATAATAAAGAAAATAATATAAGCTGATTATAAATTTAAATACTTAGGCATTTTCAATCGCCACAAAACCTCAGAAAATTTTGATGTAAGTGAAGAATTCATATATTTTTTTAACAGTTTGTATTACTTAGGTACCATAAAAAAAGGCTATGGCAGACTAACAGAGTTTGCGGGTTTCGCATCCACTGAGCCATAGACCATTTTGTCTTATAGCATTAAGTTTGCATATTATGTTTAACTTATCTGTAATCTGCCTTGAGACAAATAAATACATTCTATTCTATTCTACTCTATAATAATAAATCGTGCCAAAAAGGACTCCCGCTCAGTATTCGCCGTGGCAACTTAAGGCTGCCACGACACTGATATTCAGCGGTGGCCTATAACAACCAAAAAAATATAAAAAAACACACTTTTGACACATTTTTTTAGGGTTCCGTACCCAAAGGGTAAAACGGGATCTCTGTCTAGCTGTCTGTCTGTCTGTCCGTCTGTCAACAGGCTGTATCTCATGAACCGTGATAGTAAGAGAGTTGAAATTTTCACAGATAATGTATTTCTGTTGCCGCTATAACAACAAATACTAAAAGGCAGAATACAATAATTACTTATTTTAGGGGGCTACCCTACAACAAACGTACCTACGCCGTATTTCTGTGTATGTGTGTCAAATGAATATTTTTCTATTTCTACACCGTGAATTTTGAGATACCCGAGAAAATTAACTAACATACTCAGATATCGATATACATCGAATTCGGCGAATAAAAAAAAAAAATTATGAGAAATTTATTTAATAGGTTCCTAACATTCCTTAAAAAATATGCACTATTCTAATTCAAATAGTAATCATTATCATTCCAACATTAACGGAACCAAAATCCACCTAATTTAGTCGCGTTATATTGGCGTACGGAAGGAATAACTATGAATGTTTTTTTTTTTCATTCATAGTTATTCCTTCCGTACGCCAACGCCGTACGCCGTTCCGTTTTTTTTATTCGCCAAATTCGATGTATATCGATATTTGAGTATGTTAGTTAATTTTCTCGGGTATCTCAAAATTCACGGTGTATAAAAACATAATTATTGACTTGCATTTTTTCTCAGCTACCGAAACAACATTATACGCCTTCGCTCGCTGATACAAGACCAGCCTCAAAACCCCATAGACCGAGCAGTATGGTGGACCGAGTACGTTATCCGCCACTCCGGCGCACGCCACCTCCGCGCGGCCGGGTCAGACATATCGGCATTCCAGTATTATGAGCTAGAATTAATTGGTTATGTATTGTTAGGGATTGTAATTGCATTGACAGTGGTTGTAAGTTTAGTAATGTATGTATATAAGATGGTTTTTAAAATAAAAGTAAAAATGAACTGATGTTTTCGGCGAATAGTGATTTCGTTGTTATAAGTTTAATTTCTCTCTTAACCAACTTTGGGTAAGGGGACACTCATGATCATTTCAGCCACAGGACGTCCACTGCTGAACATAGGCCTCCCCTAGTGACTTTCAAATTGTCCGGTTGCGCGCGGCTGCATCCAGCGTCGTCCTGCAACCTTTACCAGGTCGTCTGTCCACCTTGTGGGTGGGCGTCCCACGCTGCGCTTGCCGGTACGTGGCCTCCATTCCAGAACCTTTCTGCCCCATCGGCCGTCAGCTCTACGTGCTATGTGCCCCGCCCACTGCCACTTCAGCTTGTTAATTTTAGCAATTTAGTTTGCAAATACAGGGTTACATTGCTAAGTAGTGCACAATTTTCAGGGACCACTATGAATCAGTAACTAAATCGATCTAACACATTTTTTTATTTTTTTATTATGATTCATAAAAAATCTTATCTTATTCATAAAATTTACGCACGCACTATCTCTGTGCAACCTAGAACTGCAAAGTTCAATGCAAAAATGGCGCGCGAAAGCAAACCTTAGCCTTTTCGATGTAAGGTACATTTCTACCAGCAGGAGCGCCCGCGCAAACCAGAAGTTGAAATTGTCGACAAATACTGTATGCAGTACACCTCAAGATTTTATTTTTAAAATTTGGCACTACTTTGCATTATCACCCTGTATTGTGGAATAGTAGATTCAAATTAAAAAAGCCAACTCGCACATCCGGGGTTTAAGCCCTAATCTCCTGCAAAACATACAGGCCCTTTACCAATTAAACTACAGGGACATACATACCCTGACCGGACGAAATTGGCCTTCTCAATTGTTTTATCACACAACGCCATCTTTTTTATGTATAATGGTAGTGGTCTAAACTAACGTAAGAGTACCTACTAATTTAAACTATGAGTACACACAAATTGTCTGTATTGCAAAATACCTCATTACATTAAAAAAATACCGGCCAAGTGCGAGTCGGACTCGCGCACGAAGGGTTCCGTACCATTTTCTATAAAAACGGCAAAAAAATCACATTAGTTGTATGGGAGACCCCTTAAATATTTATTGTATTCTATTTTTTAGTATTTGATAATATAGAGGCAACAGAAATACATCATCTGTGAAAATTTTAACTCTCTAGCTATCACGGTTCATGAGATACAGCCTGGTGACAGACGGACAGACAGACAGACGGACAGCGGAGCCTTAGCAATAGGGTCCCGTTTTACCCTTTGGGTACGGAACCCTAAAAAGGAACCAAATTGAACTGCTTTACAAAATATTTAAAACTTTACATGATCTCAAACTGCTTTTACACCCTCGAAGAATTCTTCACATGGAAAACTTAAAAAACTAATTATATAAACAATTAGGTACCTATTTAAATAAAATATAATAATAATAATGTCAGTTGTTCTTTACATGTCGGTCTTAGTTACTATTTTTAATTGTATAGATAGATACATTAAATTAAAATTAAAATTTATTTTTTTGTAAAAAAATATTTATAAAAAAAATTGATTAGGAACATTGCAGCACCTGAAAAGGGTAATTAAGTACTTAAGTTCCAAAACATTTGTAAGATCTCTTGTACACTTAATTCGCAATAAACGTATTTGAATTTGAATGTATAACCACAGAAGATTTTTAACTAGATTTCAACGAGATCCAGAGCTGTAGAGACCGGCCAGTAAGGCGTTTGCAGACGGCGGGGCGGGCCGGGCCGGTCAATTTCACCGCGAAGGATAGCGCAAAGGGAATCCTATACTACCAACGCACACGGAGGGCAAAAAGACCGTGGCGCAGGTGCCCGGCGGGCACTGGCGGTGTGCTTTGTGTTCGCGGCGAGGGCAGCCGCGGGCATCGACGGGCAGACGCAGGCTTTATCGCTTCGCGGTCTGACGTGTACGTTCGCGCAGCAAAAAGAATCGCCTTTTCAAGGATTGGATGATGCAGATAATTAGTGCCCTATATCGTGTAAATGTGCCCGAAATTTGATATTTGTGCCTCCAACAGCTTCAGATTAATTTAAGAAAAACAGATTCTGCTGCACGAACGTTCGCCCAGCAAATTTTTTTTTAATTGATGGGCCTAGCTGTATATTAAGTATGCAAAAAGATAGCTTATATACGATTATAAACGTGCCGTGAAAGCCAGATTTGTGCCTCTTAAGATATCAGAGTTATTTAGTTTTTTGCTGGGCGAACGTTTTGGTGATTGCTGTATATCGGAAACGGTTGAACGCACATTCATGATTTTTTGTATACAGATTAGGTACATTTGTGCCTATTTGTGCCGGAATTTTCATTAACATGACTAGCATGGTTCAGATGCAATTCTTTTATTTCCTAAAAAACGGAAAAATGCTCTGGCTCCCGAACGAACAAGACCAAGGACTTCGCGTTAGTGCCGACTGGTAGCCATTGTATATTTACATGATCCTGTAAAGTTTCGCGGGCCTACTACATATCATTTCCGATTTCTTAACGATTTTGTCTTTTTTTTGAGGTTATCTTGAGTGAAATTACTTAGAATACGAAAACACTAGTTTCCTGTGAGCTGGCTTATTACATGCTTCTACAATAATATGAGCGCTGTTTTAAGAATACGTATGCAAAAAATCATGTATGTATACCCATTACTTTAGACAATAACGATTAAAAACCATTCACAATATTTTTGGTAGATTATCCGACCAAATTTTAGTGAACATTAAAAAGCGGCCGCACGATACATCAAACTATCCTTCCGCACTTGATGGCGTTGTAACGAAATTTAAACAGTACAGTTGCGTACAGAATTGTTAAGTTGGAAAATAGTTTATAGGTATTTGGGACATGAAATAAAATGTGAATTGTTTTTTTGTACCTAATAATCCACTATAATTTGCAATTTATTATTTAAAATAAATTATATAATGAATGAATGAAATAAATAATAATAAAAAATAAATAAATATTGGACAACGTCACAATCATTGCTCTGATCCTATGGTAAGTAGCTAAAGCACTTGTGTTATAGAAAAAGAAACAAAGACGTTACCACAACACCCAGACCCGAGACAATATAGAAAAGTTCGTTTCCTACATTGACCCGACCGGGGATCGAACCTGGAACCTCAGAGATGGCGACACCATATTAGTCCGGCGTGCTCGACTCTCGGCTACAGAGTTCGTCAAAAATTACCATTTATTTATACCTACGTAGCTTGATAGCTGATTAAGCTGTTTGAAGTGATAACGAAGTATAAAATTTCTTGTCCATCAATATTATCCATTTTTTGTTAATACATATATATATATATATTCTCCGACTGGTTTCGGCCACGGCGACTGCTTCAACTCCGTTGTTGAAAATCGGAGTCCATGTTCGGAAGCAGTCAGGTGCGCAGGAGATATTTAAGTGCATAAGTGTACGCGCAAACACAGATGCACTCTCTCGTCCTAACCCTTCTTGGTCCAGTGGAACGGAGAACCGCTACGACTGGAGAAGAGATGGATGCAGTGTCTGGCCGACGATTGCTCTTGACCTCTATCGTCGCCCTCGGCCTTCCACAATGCCTTGCTGTCTCGCCGCGTCCGCCAAGGTCCGTTGCTAATCAGCGTGGGTTGCCTTCTGCGCCAAGACAGACTTCGTGCTACTCATGCGGGAGGCATGCGCATCAGACCTCTCTGCCGAAACACAAAAGGTCCCCCTCGACCAGGTTTAGCCCGCGCGCCGACGCGGGTTACCGGGATGTGGCCGCTGCGAGCACTACAGCTACTTGGAGCCACTGGCGAGAGTTGCTGGCCGCCTGTACCTGTCGATGCACCACCCAATAGGGTCGGCTTGTACACCTAAAAGGAAACATACGCCCCGCTACATCCCAAATTTTTTGTTATGTAATATTTAGAACACTTTTTGTTGTGTTTAGGAATTAAGTTAAATTTGCCTTTTTTATTTATTTGTAATGTTAATTTTATTGTACACGTTTTAATCATCTAAAAGGCACAAATAGCACCTAACCATTATTCATTGTTTATTATTGTATACAAAAAATAAGTCAATATAATAATTAGCAATATTGTTTTGTTATCTCCTTTTATCCAAATTGCTTGACTTACCAACTAAAAAAAACAAATATACTGTCAATGGCACATTAAGCTATCAAGCTTAATCAGCTATCAAGCTATATAGTTAGGTATAGATTTATGGTGCAAAATCATTTATTATAATCTCAAAAGGTCGACAATTTATTTTTAATAATAAATTACAAATTATAGTGTATTATTATGTACAAAAAAAACAATTCACATTTTATTTCATGTCCCTAATATAAACTATTTTCCAACTTAATGATTCTGTACGCATCTGTACTATTTTTTCGTTACAACGCCATCAAGTGAGGAAGGATAGTTTGATGTAAGTATCGTGCGGCCGCTTTTTAATGTTCGCTACAATTTGGTCGGATAATCTACTAAAAATATTTCGAATGGTTTTTTATCGTTATTGTCTAAAGTAATGGGTATACATACATGATTTTTTGCATACGTATTCTTAAAACAGCGCTCATATTATTGTAGAAGCATGTAATAAGCCAGCTCACAGGAAACTAGTGTTTTCGTATTCTAAGTAATTTCACTCAAGATAACCTCAAAAAAAAGACAAAATCGTTAAGAAATCGGAAATGATATGTAGTAGGCCCGCGAAACTTTACAGGATCATGTAAATATACAATGGCTACCAGTCGGCACTAACGCGAAGTCCTTGGTCTTGTTCGTTCGGGAGCCAGAGCATTTTTCCGTTTTTTAGGAAATAAAAGAATTTCATCTGAACCATGCTAGTCATGTTAATGAAAATTCCGGCACAAATAGGCACAAATGTACCGAATCTGTATACAAAAAATCATGAATGTGCGTTCAACCGTTTCCGATATACCTACAGCAATCACCAAAACGTTCGCCCAGCAAAAAACTAAATAACTCTGATATCTTAAGAAGCACAAATCTGCCTTTCACGGCACATTTATGATCGTATATAAGCTATCTTTTTGCATACTTAATATACAGCTAGGCCCATCAATTAAAAAAAAAATTGCTGGGCGAACGTTCGTGCAGCAGAATCTGTTTTTCTTAAATTAATCTGAAGCTGTTGGAGGCACAAATATAAAATTTCGGGCACATTTACACGATATAGGGCATTATCTGCATCATCCAATCCTTGAAAAGGCGATTCTTTTTGTTGCGCGAACGTACACCGGTCTGACCGCCGTCTGCAAAGCGCCTAAAACGAATACTAGGCTGGGTTGCATCACCTTAACGTTAACCATAACTGTTACCATAACCGGTGTTTCTGTATGGAGTTTGAAAGACTTTTGACGTTTGTTAAAGTTAAAATAAGATGATGCAACCCAGCCTAAGTGGTTTTGTGAAATTTAGTAGTTCGTGTTGTTAGCTGTTTTGTTCAAATGTTAGTTCGTAACTGGCTTTGTAAAGTTGAAAAAAACGTGTTAGTAAAGTTATTAAACATTATACAGGGTGTTAGGTAAATGGTAAGTATATCAAGCGAAAACTAACCAAGGTTAACGTATGCATAATAATCTATAAGGTCCGATTTTATTAGTGTTCATCCTGTTAACCTGTGACTATGTAGGTGAAAAGAAATCTTAAAAACCAACTTTCAAATGTCTATCATAAAAACTAAAAAAGTTAAAAATAAATTACAAAATAACAACATCGACTTCATATTGCATAAACTACCTATCTTCAACTCTTTCTCGCTCTGTACAAGGGGAAGGAATAAGACGGATAACCAGATGGTTAAACCTAGCAAAGATAGGACGAGTTTATGCAATATGAAGTGAATGTTGTTGATTTTTAACTTTTTTAATTTTTATGATACACATTTGAAAATTGGTTTTTACGATTGCTTTTCACTTATATAGTCACAGGTTAACAGGATGAACACTAATAAAATCGGACCTTATATATTTTTGAAAAAAAAACTGATTCTCAAAATTGTTTTATCAATCTTAAATGATGATTATATAAAATTTCTTACTTCACCATAGTATTTTTTTTAAATAATATTTTATATATAAGGTGTAAGTGTAAGTAATATTTTTAGAAGTAACTTAGACTATCACATGGATCACATATAAGATAAATTTAAAATTATAGAACAAACTTTAATTCACGCACCAAGTAATATGATATTATGATGAACAGTGTAATATGATTATTTGAGTGCATGAATGTGATTCTGGAGAGATTATGAATCGGCTAGCGTTGTGTGAGTAGTCTACTTGTGGTGTTTGAGTACATGTACAGGATGATGTAGATTCTTTATTTTAAACTTTTTATTTATTTCGATTTTTTAAAGTTTGTTCTATAATTTTAAATTTATCTTATATGTGATCCATGTGATAGTATAAGTTACTCCTAAAAATATCTGACACTAATTCACTTACACCTTATATAGGTGTATTTTTTAATATATATTTTTTAAATTTATTTAAAAATAAATATAGAATAGTTCGTTTTCTAAATTGACCCGACCGGGGATCGAACCCGGAACCTCAGAGATGGCGACGACATATAGTCCGGCGTGCTCGCCTCTCGGCTAGGGAGGTCGTCAAAATAGATAGATACTCTTTATTGCACACCAAACAAAGAAGTTACAATTGATATTTACAGAAAAATGTACAATTTAGGCGGTCTTATCGCAAAAGCGATCTCTTCCAGACAACCTTCAGGTAGGGGACAACTATAAAGAAAAGGTTAAGTGGTGCACAGTGCTTTTTATGTATTTTTTTATATTATACCTATAATAACTATTATTTAATTGAGTATTTATTATACTGGAAATATTATTAATTATACTTTTAAATTATTATTATAATTGAGTATAGTACAAAAAAACTACATCTTAAGATTTTATGACATTGAGTAACTGGTTCCCCGACTGGTTATATAGTGAGGTAGGGCAGTTACCGGAATTTATTATAAATATCCGGTTACATGTTTTTCTCTGGCCGGCTTCCGGAAAATACCTGATAAATCCGGAGATTAGAGCTATTTCGATTCTTGAGTTTAATTTTTAGTATTTAAAGGATATCTAGCTGTAAACACACACATTTTGTTTTATGCTAGTCTTTTTTTTTTAAATTATTTTCTTCGCAAAATGGAGCTTAAACTTCTTACCGTTGGTTTCTAATTTACTTATCTTGCGGTTATTTGACCATTATCAATCAAAATTTCAATTAAATGCATTTAAAATTTAATTACAGGGTTACATTGCAAAGGGGTGCCAAATTTTTAAAATAAGATCTAGTGGTGCACTGCTTATGGTATTTGTTGTCAATTTGAACTTCTGGTATGCGCGAAAAGGCTAAGGTTTGTTTTCGCGCGCCATTGTGACTATTATTGCATTGAACTTTGCAGTTTTAGGTTGCACAGATTAAGTGCGTGCTTATTTTTTATGAATGAAACAAGATTATCTACGCGTAGGTACCATCTTTAAACAGCAGATAGTAATAAAAAATTAAACAAATAGGTAAGTTTGTTTTTTAGATCGTTTATACCGTAGATCGATTCACTTACTGGTTCTGAGTGGTCCCTGAAAATTTGGCGCTACCTTGCAATGTAACCCTGTATAATCAAACACTAAACATACCTTTTTGTACTATTACTAAATATCCAAGTTCTAGATGTTTTACTCCAATACAATAGTGTTGTGGACACCAATCATAAATAATTCTAAGACATCATTTATTAAATGTGACATCTTATTTTAGGCCCGATAACCCGGTTCATTATCATTTATTCGAAGAATATGATTTTATTTTGCTTCAAAACCAATAAAAAGTTAGGCAGTTGAGTCCAGTTAAGAATGACTACTAAGTTTTATATCGCCATACAAATTATAGGGTAGAGGTGGGTTTTGACAGCACAAAAAAAGTATGTCAATTGATTGGTGGTGTCAACTAGCCTATTCAGAAATTTATTTTTACAGGTAGGTATGGTCAACAAAGCCGACGCATTACTACTACTACATTTGGGCATATTCTATTTTTCTGAAGCGACAAAGATGATTTATTAACTAGCCTAACTCAGTCAAAAACTCTACCAAGACAACGAACAGAGGGTAAATCGTATAAATATTCTTTTATCCGGCGGGTGACTAAACCGAATATTCGGTACGATAATTTGTCCGAACTACTATTCATCCCATCTCTGCTTTTAAGGACATTAATATCTATACTGAGTCACAGTGATTTAATTCTAGTGCTGTATTTATAAGAGGAAGACGTGATTTTAAATTGTAAAATGATTTTATTTGTGGTAATGACTTTAAAACGATGATTCTTGAAATGTTTACGTGATTCTGGTGTAATTCAAAGTGTTCCACTTGTGACTGAGTGTTATCACGTAGATTCCGAAGAATCAAGAGGTGCTAGCATTTGAATTGACAACCAATGAAAGTGAGAAGAAACTCCAACCACTAGGCTACCACCTGTTTAAGTATTTCTATTTCTAAAAGTCCAAAAACAGTTAAACCTAGTACATTGTCAAAGTTACAATGAAGACTTTCCTGTCTGCTTTAATTGGTAAGTTTTAGTAGATTTTTATTATGAGTTTAAATAAAATCATTGATATTTCAACTCTATGAATAAAATATTACTTTTTTCAAACTAATATTATTAAACTGGTTGGATGGAAAAGTAGGTACAAAATAAACCAAAAAACTCAATAATAAATTTAAAAAAATATTCTTTATAAAAATCACAAATGTAAATTTGGCCATAAATTGACTTCAAATAACAATAATTAACTATCATATCTAAAATTCGGCACATAGCTACTTAATATTATTATGTTTTTGTGGTTCTTGGATAATAATTCCTTCCTTTTGACTTCATTCTCTAGTATGACGCAGAAATCAAAGGCTTGTTGTTTAACAAAAACAAAACAAAATGATAATATAATGTTTTTAGCCTCAGCTGCATTGCTGTCTTATACAAACGCAGCTAGCAATTCAACAGAAGTTTGCACACCTCCGCCATTGCCACCCCACGGGGCATACACAGTGATTGATCTAAATTTGGATCTTTCCAAGGCTAATGAGTACCTCGCTTTGAACTACACCTGCAATGATGGCTATGAAACCCATGACACCATAGTAAGATTGTGCATAAATGGGACGTGGACTGATGAACCGAAATGCGTGCGTGAGTATTTGCTTTAATTTTGGGAGTATCTCAAGGTACTGTTTTCGGGCTCTCTTTATTTATACTTTTTGCTGTAAAGATTATTAAGATTCAATCTATATTCATATAGATCACAATATTTACAGGGTGTGGTTTTGAACAGTAATCAAATTTAACGAGTGTGTTCATTAATACGAACAAATTTTCTATGGGGTTTGCTTCAAAATGAAACGAAACCTCAAAAAATAACATTTACACCTTGTATAAGATTATAATCATATTTTAAAAAAAGCGCCAATAAATAACTAAGGCCTCCCCTACACTAGCGTGATAACGTCTTTCGAGCGTCGACGTCGTGGCAGTGTCCAATCAGCGTTAAGTACACGCCGCTGCTCAAGCGTTGCGTCAACACTGATTGGACGCTGCCACGACGTTGACGCTCGAAAGACGCTTGTGTGGGGTATTCCTAATAAACAAACTTAAATATATTTAAAACTGATTAACTCAATTACAAATACTCGTGCTTATCACATAACCATTTGCTTGGACGATTTCCAAGCAAATGGTTATGTGATAAGCACGAGTATTACCCCCAAAATTTAACCCCATGATAATCTCAAGCTCAAGTTCAGAACTAATAAAACACTCTTTGACACAGGATTATGCAAGCTTGTTGAAAAACCAAGTGTAGAGTACTCATGTCTACTAAGAGGTTCGTCCAACACTCGTCCTTGCAAGGAGCTGGAGCCCGAAGGAACCCTGATTCGGACCAAGTGCCGTCCCCCCCATTACTACCCCTTCGGAGTAATGCCACACATGCAATGCATTGATGGCAGCTGGGATGTTCACCCTACTTGTATATCAGGTAATTACATTCACAATTAGCAACATAAAGTGGAGTGTAAAATACTCGAGGAGACCACGCCTAGGCAAACTTAGTGTAGGACACCCCCCAGCTTGAGTGACCGATGACCTTGGGAAGATGGCTGACAGTAGATGGATAAAAAAAGGAGATCGTACTCTTTGAGCTCTTTGGGGGAGGCTTAAATCCAGTAGCGGACTGCAATAGGCTGAGATGATGATGATGAATCGAAAGTGGCAGTGGGCGGGGCAAATAGGACGAAGAACTGACGGCCTATGGGGCAGAAAGGTTCTAAAATGGAGGCCATGTGCAACGTGGGACTTACACCCATAAGGTGGACAGACGACCTGGTAAAGGTTGCAGGAAGCCGCTGGCTGCAGCCGCGCGCAACCGGACAAGCTGGAAGTCACTGGAGGAGGCCTGTGTTCAGCAGTGGACGTCCGCCGGCTGAAATGATGATGATGATGATGAATTCACAATAATCGAAGCCTCGATTGGTGTAGTGGCGTATTACTACCCCGACCTCAAAGGGTTCGATTACCGGTGCAATTCAGAAAACGATATTTTCTAAAACAGCTCGAATTCGGGGGACGCCCGTGGTAAGTTATATAATAATATCTATGATATTAAAAACTAGTTTTCATTGTGAATACATCGAATCGACCGGGAATCGAACCCGGGATCTCAAAGATGACGAGGCCATTATCATACCAAGGTCGAAAGATCAATAAACTTACGGTTAAGAGTATTTTCCTGTAAAAACCAGTATGACACTGTTTCGCACAAAACAAGTCCAGTGCAACAAATTATGTTACGCATTGAGGAAAACGCTAAAATATTAAGACTTGTATATTAATGTTTAATGTTTAGTTAAACAGTTATAGCGGACAAAATGATTTGACTAAATTCAAATTCAAATATTTATTTGCTATTAAGTAGGGTACAGTACATGTGATATTATTAGAGATGGTGCATTAGCCTACTTAACTATACAATTAGCATGCAAATATTATAGGAAACAGTTTCGAATACCTAAATGATCTTAATTATTCAGTCAATTCAATCACAGCATTCAATTAAGTGATCAATATAATGTCAATAAGTAACTAATCATTATTTTTTTTCAAACCATGCATCGACCACATTTATTATGGTTCTTTATGGTTTATAAACTCATCAATTGAATAGAATGTCTTGTCCAACAACCACTTTCGCAACGATGATTTAAAACTATTGACTGGTAATAAAAAGGTTCGAATAATTAATAATTTAGTAACCTCGCCTCATTGGCTCGTGGATACGCTTTAATACAGATATTCGTTTCAGATTCGTTTATTTATGTGTTGTTATAGTTTTTTAGGGTTCCTTACCCAAAGGGTAAAACGGGACCCTATTACTGAGGCTCCGCTGTCCGTCTGTCTGTCCGTCTGTCACCAGGCTGTATCTCATGAACCGTGATAGTAAGATAGTTGAAATTTTCACAGATGATGTATTTCTGTTGCCACTATAACCACAAATACTAAAAGACAGAATACAATAATTATTTAAGAGGGCTCCCATACAACAAACGTGATTTTTTGCCGTTTTCAAATGGTACGGAACCCTTCGTGTGCGAGTCCTACTCGCACCTGGCCGGTTTTTTTTGTTTAAATAAAAACTATTGACATACATCATAGTTTAAAAGAAAAACATGCTTCGGACATGCCCTGCTACTACGTCTCTCGCGCTAGTTAGACAGGATTTTAAACAAAATGAAGCTTAATCTTAAGTAGTTATTGTTTTAAATAAAAAAAATATAACGTCCAAGGCACGAAATTTCTTCTCTATCGTAATCTATTAGATATTAATACTTATACACAAAAGAATAGGACACTCCTTAAAACCACGTGATCAACTGGTCATATACAACAACTTTTCCTATGGGAGCAACATCGAAATCGTATTTTTAGATGCTCGACATTATCATCGAGGTATGCGACTAAATTTGTAAGAAGCAGCTAAAAAAAATCTCGATTTCGATGTTGCTCCCATAGAGAAAAAAATTATATATGACCAGCTGATCATTTGGTTTTAAGGAGCGTCCTATTTTTTTACACCCTGTATATAAGATCAGAGAATAATTTAAAGCTTCTGCATTCATAGATGAACCGTGTCTCGGCCCAAACGGCACTGAAGGGATATGCGTCGGAATCCAAGACTGTGTCCTGGCCAACGATATTATCAAGGGAAAAGTAAATTCTACTGTAAGTGCACATTTTATTTAATTTACTTTGTTTTTAGGGTTCCATACCCCAAAAGAGAAAAACGGAACCCTGAACGGACACTTGTTGCTCGTCCGTCCATCCGTCTGTCCGTCCGTCGGACCGTCCATTTCTGTTCGTCTGTTTGTCAAGACCCTTCATCTCAGGAACGCGTGGAGGTATCGAGTTGAAATTAAAACGATACCCATACTGCACTGACCTATACTCAAATCTGCAGTCTCTTCAAGCTGTGAAAAAATCAAACTTCTAAATACATAAATAAATATACAGGGTGTAACAAAAAAGCGAAATCAAATTTAAAGGACGTGTAGAGTAGTAAATGTGTAGTTCCTATGCAAAACCACAAACTCGTGCGAGTATAAACTACTGAGTAAATTGATGCTAAAGTTTTAACAAAAACTTATCGGTGACAACCTTAGCGCATCAGCTGATCGTGCGGCGGGCGAGGGTTCGCTAACGAATGACCGCAGATTCAGGGTTGTCAACACTTTCGGTAAAAAAACAATTTATTTACTTAGTATGGAAAAAAAAGTTGTTTATTTTTAACTAAAACTTTTACTACTTAATGTTCACATTACATACATACATACCCTTAAATATTATTTCGCCTTTTTGATACACCCTGTATAAATTATTTCCACGATCACACCAATTAGGTATCTAGCTTATGAATGAATATTTATAAATTTGTTTGTTTCAGCAGATCTGCGGATTCAATGCAAAAGATCCGATAATATGCTGCCCGAGGAAAGACACGAGGTGAATTTATCTAGACACAAAATCATTCATATAAAAATTGTACCAAAATTAGCACGTAGACGTCGTTTGTCACACTGACACAGGAGGTAGCAGGCACTGATCAAATACGTACATATTCTTATCTATGCATAAAACGCATCGAAGCCCATATAAGTTTATATCATCGCGTGAATGGAACATAGACTTACAAATGTCACGACAGTACAATAAAAGATTGGAAAATCGAAAACGAAAATCGTTAAAAAAAAATGGTGTTTCAGATTCACAACGAAAAAAACTTGTGAGCCCTACACAGCACGGCGACCAGACATGCCGTTTGGAAAGCTCGCATTTCATAGTAAGTTGTTATTTTGGAAGATAGATAGATTTATATAAGGTCCGATTTAATTAGTGTACATCCTGTTAACCTGTGACTATATAGGTGAAAAGCAATCGTAAAAACCAACTTTCAAATGTCAATCATAAAAACTAAAAAAGTTAAAAATAAAAATACAAAATAACAACATCGACTTAATATTGCATAAACTCGTCCTATCTTTAAATCTTTCTCGCTTTGACAAGGGGAAGGAATAAGACGGATAATCAGATGGTTAAACGTACCAAAGATAGGACGAGTTTATGCAATATGAAGTCAATGTTGTTGATTTTGAATTTGATTTATAACTTTTTAAGTTTTTATGGTACACATTTGAAAATTGGTTTTTACGATTGCTTTTCATCTATATAGTCACAGGTTTAACAGGATGTACACTAATAAAATCGGACCTTATATATACCTTTAGAGCTAGGCGTCTTTCGAGCGTCGTCGTCGTGGCAGTGTCCAATCAGCGTTAAGTAAATGCTGCTGCGCAAGCGTTGCGTCAACACTGATTGGACGCTGCCATGACGTCGACGCTCGAAAGACGCTAGGTGGTGGGATACGCACACCGCATTAAAATGTCGTTGTTGTAAAATTATGCACTAACTTACTATAGCGTGTACAAATAAGAGGAATGATGTATTTACACGTTCTCTGCCAACGCGGTCAGTGCTGACCGACAGTGAACTTTCCCTTTAGGCCTAGCAAAAATTACAGTTCTGTCTAAAATTAGACAAAAGAATTTTTTGCTCATATGCTTTTTTCTAATGTTCAAATGTATGTTGTTTTTAACAAAAGTCAATTTGAGCCATTATTCATGGAAATAATTAACGTCGGGCAGCCTTCACCGACGCGGCCTATACAGAGGAAAAATCGACTTTCCGTTACAGGGGGCCGCGCGGGTCGCGGTGTCGGGAAGTGTGTGTTGGTATTGTTGCTACCTACTAAAATGGCAAAGAAAATATTATTGTTGTTTTTTTTTTCATTGGGTCTAATTTTTTGAAATTAGATTCAATTTTTTTGTGTTCCTTCAAAAATCCTTTTTTCTGTGGTAATTGTTGTTTTTCTTTCTAAGTTCTTATTTTTTTCTAATACCATTTTTATGTGGAGCAACTAAAGGGCCACGCGGGTCAATGAATATGGGATTTGGTTTGATAGCACTGCCCAACGGCCTGTAAGAACGAAATGAAAACCCTCGTAAAACGCGGTCATCACTGACTGACGCGGCCCGAACGGAAAGTCTAAATGGTAACCATCACTGACAGACGCGGCCTGAATGGGACAATGCTATTTTTTTCTTGGCATAGAACGTGTTAATACTAATAAGTTTTTATACAGAAATATAATTATTTCGAGAAGATCATAATGCTTGGACGATGTATTGAATCCGTGTTGGCCCGGTCCGGTTTCCGGCTGGGTATAGACCGAGCCTACCGTCAGGATCCCTGCTGAAAATCCGCGTCGTGATATGTCCCTGGCTGTCACGACAAATGCTGAGGGCCTTTTTGACACATTTTTTATGTTTAATCAAATCAAATCAAATTGTTTATTTGCCAGAATACATGGAAATAACAGGTGTAACATACAGTGGTCCGAAAATAATCCTGTTACATTGTGTATTTCTTCTGTATCCTGTGTGTCAAATAAATCATTTTCTATTCTATTTTACCTTAAATAACTCAAATTAACATAAAATATTTTCGGCCTTTTTCAGAATGCATAGAATACCAAGAACAAATCAAGTTTCCCTGCGTGTCCCACGCCTACCATGACCCATCGGAACCCAGCACACTCTCCGTAGCGTACACTCGAAAAGATGCCTGCTCGGAACCTCCCCCTGTCATCATAGGATCGGAGGGCATAGACGCTAGCAGAGGGCAGTTCCCTCACATGGTAATATTTTATTTATTTATTTTGAAAGGTACACCAACAGCATACATATATAAGGTGTAAGTTAATTAGTGTCAGATATTTTTAGGAGTAACTTAGACTATCACATAGATCACATATAGGATAAATTTAAAATTATAGAACAAACATTAAAAAATCGAAAAAAATAAAAAGGTTTAAATAAAGAATCTACATCATCCTGAACATGTACCCAAACACCACAAGTAGACTACTCACAAAACGCTAGGCGATTCATAATCTCTCCAGAATCACATTCATGCACTCAAATAATCATATTACACTGTTCATCATAATATCATATTACTTGGTGCGTGAATTAAAGTTTGTTCTATAATTTTAAATTTATCTTATATGTGATCCATGTGATAGTCTAAGTTACTCCTAAAAATATCTGACACTAATTCACTTATACCTTATATATTTTTTTATAAAAGGATACATTTTTCATAGCTACACGGTGTTATACGTATACCTATTATAGGCGTACACAGCATTTTTGAATAAGAGATAACAACA